>JAGFPH010012495.1:0-30002 GCA_018207615.1 Philaenus spumarius | reverse complement strand
CGGCCGCTATAGCTCGTCTAACGTCCATTGTTTGAATGAGCGTTTCAAGTTGCGTGACCAAAAATATACAACATTCAAATTTAACTTCTGAGTTGGGATAAATAGAAATAAGCCATAAGATTATTTAACGTATCGTGCTAACTTGTAACCATAGGGAAGGGTATCATAATCACCATCCCTCTTTCTTTTAGCACCCGTAATTCTAAATATTTTGTTTTCTCTAATGGTAGTGACTTCGTAATCTTTTGTTCGTCTAATATGCATGTTACTAACAGTTTTGGGATCGCATTCTCCGTGAATCATTTGTTTTAAACTTTCGAAATTAATTGACTCAGCTGTACGAAGATTTAAAGTCAATCCTTTTACCTTACACACTGTATGTATTTCACCGGTCGTAGGTGCCAACACTTTGTATCCATAAGTCTTTGGACCGCCAGAAACGAATTCTGTTATGAATGAACCGTGTCCATAGTCGGTCAGTTCGTCAGTCATGTGTCCTAGGTAGTCACCTGTTGGGATTTTATACTCCCCCTCTTTGTGCAGGTAGATAATTGAATCTGTATCATAGTAGGCCACTTGAGTGTCTAAGGCGTCCAGGTAATCGTATAATTTAAGCCTGGCCTGTGCCGTTGTAAATGCTGCAATCACGACATTAACGGTGGGGAGAACATCGCAGACATCTTCGACGTACTGCCAATTTACAGTCACCACATTAATGTTAATTTCTTGTATAGTATTCACATCTACAGAGGGACTTACAAGCATTTTAAATAAATTAGTCGGTTGTCTAACTATCGATGTTTTTGTTTGGTTCTCCCTCTGACCGAATTTTCCCCAAAACGAATTTAACATAAGTTTAGCAAGAGACCTAAGTCCTTCGTTCTTTCTAATGTTTACCGTGTCTAGTCTAATGCCCTCGTTTGTAAAATAATCTTCGACATACTTTACCCTATCGTCTTCGGTTTCGCACCACCCTGGGTACCCTGTCGCCTCCTGTTTAATTTTTAAGAATTTGTTTATATAGTCTGTAAACAATCCGTTACCCTTTTCAAAAGTAGCTACTTCGTACTGCCATAGCTCAAACATTTCAATTAAAATATAGTCTTTTTCTAAAGCTTTTCTAATTTCATCCATTGTCCAAGTCCCTATTAAAGCTCGTTCATCTGTATTATGATTACATTCATCGGAATTTAATGTCTCACCACACTTACGACATAAAACAAACATTAGTTTCTTGTTCATTTTAGCCGGAAGCACAGGGTGATATAGATTTCGAGGAGGTAATATTTTACATTTTAGTAGACCGTCGACAGTCATACCTACTTTTCTACATTCGTTGTCCCCGATATGTATTTTTGGGTGACCTATCGGGTATTTACCGTACTTGCAAACCCATGGATAGAGTGAACAAACGTCCACGTAATGGATGGTTTCACCCTCCTTACATTTAGCATACGATTTCGTATTACCCGTTCGACCACCGAAAAATGCATCGCGAGGGTTAAGAGGTACAGTGTACGTCATAGGGTGGGAGTCGAGGTAATCCATTTCAGCGTTTCTGTGTTTAAGTTTTCTAAAGTCGCATTCCCACATTTCTACGATTTCATGTTGAGCGAGTTTAGCCATTTTGGCTCTTGTTCTAGCTAGTCGTGCATTGTGTGTGTCGGACGGATCGTCTTGTAGAGGTTCATCGCGACCATTCGGGAAACATTTAGGACATCCATGCCAGTAACATCCTTGAAATTCGTAGATACGTTTACCGTCAAAGCCATCGACTAGCATTCCATCAATTTTGACTTCCCTACCTCGGCTAGAGTGCTCTATTCGGACCCCTCTTTGGTCTTCTTCCCAGGTCAACCATTGCAAAGCCGATAATGATTGAGTGTCGACCAAACGGTATCCGTTCTTAGGAACTATCCCAATTGTATCTGGTTTTAAAAAGTTACGCCTAAATGCCAAGTTGCAGGCGCTAGCAATAGTTACGGCTTCTAAAAACGGATCTACATTACACTCTTGTAAAAACGAGGTTCTAAATTTAATACAAGCTTGCGCTAGAATATCTACATCAGACAGACAATATTCAAATATTTCCTTTTGAAAATCAAAAACATATTCTATTCGCAGTTGTTCATCGTGCCATTTGATAAATTCTTTATTGTTTTGGTCAAACATACTGTCGGGGCAGTAAAACTCTTTTGCTGGGATAGGACCTACATAATTTTGATTGGCTACCGTGTTGAATAGATGGGGAAAGTAACCCTTCTTTTTCTCAGGAGGTAAATCAAAAGCTTTAGGAAGTTTAGACAGAGCCATTGGCATGTAATTTAAGGAGTCGATAAATTTAACATTATCTACTTCCATCAGAATGAGTTTGGTACCTTGGGTAATTAAGTTGGGTGTAAATTGCGTTTGTTCAAGAATGTATTTTAATATAAACTGAAAATCAAAACCCTTCCCATTATGTGCTATGACACATACTTTTTTGAACGTTTTTCGCAATTCCATGACGTATGTCATGAACCCGTTGACAGGGTCGTCTCGGAAGACGTGAGTACGATCGAAACATGTTTGACACGTTTCCCCGTTTATACATTTCCAGCAGTACTGTTGACTCACGCACAAGTTAACTTTATGCACATTAGTTTCTGAATCGATAAACTCGTCTTGACGGGTTTCTAAATCAAAAAATATAAATAAAAAGTCTTTAGTTTTGGGTTTTCTTGTATCGATTTTCATAAAGCATTGGTGATTAGGAGGTTTGTATTCCGTACAAGTTTTACAATACACTTCGCCACAAACATGCTTCGATTTACGTTTTTTTGGCAAAATATGTTTTTCACAGTTTGGACATTTCTTTATGGATTCACAAATATTACCCAAATGAGCTATAAAACAACCTCGACTCATAAATCGTCTATTGCAATCCCCACAGTAAATGTTTTCGTTTTCCAAATCGCAAGGTGGAGAACGTTTGCACGAGTAACAAATGGTAGAACACCTGTGCTCTCCAGTGTTATTAAACGGTGTGTGGCATGATTGGCAATAATAAATACAGGCAAAAGCGGATGTTAAACTTGTTATAACGTTAAAGTGTCCCTTGTCATATAGTAAATTGATTCTATGACGCGGATTTTGTACTTCGCCTTCGAAATATATATCACGGCCTCTATTCCCATAACTATACACAGTGATTTTATAAAGGGATAAATGGTTTTGAAATTGTTGCAATTCTCGAACGCCTGCCCCCTTGTCTGTGATTTGCACTCCCGCATCTATCATTAGTTGACGTGCTCTAATTGTTTGTCTCTGGCATCTATCCATTCGTATAAGTTTATACTCCTTGTCTTTTTCAGCGTGAGCTATAGCTACTACTAGTGAACATGGTAAACAAAGAGAGTTTTTATTTTTAATAACGACTACTCCTCCTCTCTTTTTACATTCTTCCGAAAAATTATTATACAGTCCGGGTCTAACCCTTCCACGACCAACTGGAACCCTGACCTTTGTACACGTTACTTTAAACGTATCGCTTGAAGTGAAACTCTTAGAGTTACTCTGTACGATTCGCCCGAAAATGTCCCACAAAATATCGGGGGTAATATCCTTAGCTGGTCGAAATGCTACAAACCCCTGTTTTGTAAAATTTAAACCGTCCAATGTAAACCCAATTTGATCTTCTTCTGTCGTATTTTCTTTCATAGTTTCAACTATTTCGTTTAACCCTCTTTTAACCCAATCGATTTCTGTCACTCCTATTGGAGGTGCATTAAATTTGAAAATTACTGTGGAACCATACATACGAAACTTTTTAACGTACGATTCCTTACGATATATACGATAAAGAGCCATTACACCTAGTATATTATTTAAGACTATAGTACAAACTAAATATTATTTTACAATGGTATAACTAATTTTCGTTCACACACACACACATACTGATACTAATAAGTTGAATAGTATGTAAAGAAGTATACTCACAGCGTTCTTCGTGTAGAATAGACTCGACAAACCGTGTGTGTGGACTTATATAAACTTCGGACCCATATTATTTTGGTGGAGGGAATTGGATATTGATTGGTTGATGGAAGTTGTCGGCAACTGTGGTCGCTCTGGTGGGAGATGCAACCAACGGTTTTGATTGGTCGGAACCAGTTTGTGCTTTGGTGTAGTTCTTGATGGAAGGGGCGAGATTGGTGTGGGATGTGGAGAGTGATTGTGTATATATTTGCGTGTTGGTTCTGTTTATTCATCAGTCTCTCACTGTGTCTTCCATTGCAGTAAGTATGACATCATCATCATCATCGTCTCTTGTGAGCCGTTTTAATACTATTACTCCCAATAAGGCGATCTCATTATCGACTCTTGTAATTGGGGAGGAATACCCCTTGCATAACGCACGGTTTATAATGACTCGGTATGGGAGAAGTCTCATGTTTGATATTGTTGTGGATGGGGAAGTAAGACAATCATTTCTCCCAAAACGGTATGCCGATGCATTTACTGAGAGGGATTTACTGGAATTGTCACGGATGAAGATCGTAGTGACGGGGCTTGTCGGTACTACGGTTACTCTGGACCTAAAGCACTAGAGTGTATTGCGGGGGACGGCAATTTTTTGGTATGGTCGTCACCGGGGTTGAGCGATGGTTGGAGCTCTCCCTACGGGGTAATTATATATATGTGTTTATATATAATTACCTCAACTCTTTAGTTTTGTTTTTTAAAGTGTACAATACGTTTTATTTAAAATATTTAGGTACAATGTGCGAATTATTTAGGTCGAATCCTAAAACATTGTTTGACCTAAGTGCTATAGTTGTGTGTGGTCAAACTCTAACTTTGGACAATATAAATAAACTTGAATTACCTCTTTCTGTTAAACAAATTTTAAAAAAAAACTTTGTGTGGTACCTGAGACAGGTAAAGTGTGAAACCGAACATTTTGACTATTTGGATATAGACTTTGACAATATAACTCATAATGATTTTTTCATGTTGATGAATCATTCGTTTGAAATACCATCATTCGCATTCGAATTGAATCGTGTAGAGGTACACAAGTTGTTTTATTATAGTTACTCGTCTCTACCATTGTGTAGCAAATGTTTTATTGAAATAGATGCTCCTAGGGGTTTGCACAGTTGGAAAATTTATTGTATTGATAATGATGATATTTTGTATTTCATAAAAAGTGTTGATAACTGGTGCTGTAGATGTGCCATAGCTCCGTTATTTCGGATAACAGATGGCCTCCTCCCGTTTTGGCTGACAACATGATCGTGATTTTGACACAGTGGGACTACATCAATATATCAAATATTAATGAACAGGTCAGTACAATGTGAAACTTATACATACATAATATATTTGCATATATGTATGTATGAGTTTTACTAGTAAATTAGGATCGATTTCTTATTTCAGACCTTACCGTTATTTTAGATATCAGAGGAATCAAAAAGATGTCGAACTTGGACAATCTGGAGGATTCACCCCGCTCTCCCTCGCCATCGATCTTGGACGATACATCACCTTCATCACCGAGTATTTTAAGACAGTTGCTTTCGGTTCCACCGACTTCTATTGAACTTCCAACAGACGCAACACCATCAAGGCATTTGATGTCGGACCTACCTAATCAACGCCTGAGGAGGAGTGTAAGACTAACCGTACGTGCTCAACCAACCGTACGTTCTCAACCATACCAGCTTAACCAACACGTTGAACCTTCTACATCTCTTCGCAGTTCCATGCCTCCTGTTCCATGGAGTAACTCGTATCTGTCTCGTTTTCTGGAATCGATGCGAAGTGATGGTTATACTAGGAATATAGATCATTTACCACCATTGGAGGTAACGAAAACAGCTCTACAACGTTCATTGGTCAGTTTAAGAATGCTTGTTCGGGATCTGGAATGGACTACAACGATGGATTATTACACCACCAGTAAAGTTTTTCCCTTCAGCGTTTGGAGTATGATGAATCAGGATTTACTGGAGATTACCGAAAATGGTATTAATGTCTTTCGCAGACACGGAACAGGCCAAGATACCTCATCTTCTCGCTCAGAACCAGACCAGGATACCTCGTCTTCTACTCGATCACACTCACCTTGCCCAGTTTGCCTCGCTGAGACTCGAAATACGGCCTCTATACCCTGTGGTCATTTGTTTTGTAGAAGTTGTATTACACAGGTACTACACTGCCCTCTCTGCAGACGATGGATAGTGGATAGACTCCAAATTTATTTATAAACATTGTACACTTTTAAAAATATAATGTATACATAATCCGTTTTCGCATTATTACTCAATATACAAACCTAACCTGGTGACATATGGAAACCTATGTAGTGGAGACAAGATCTAACCCAGATGGTGATGGGGTTTGGTTAACCTATTGGAGGCTTGGTTAAGTTAGGGAGAGGGGGGCTTCGTGGGGTTTGGTTAAGCTATTTACTTGAACTGGGGAGAGGGGGGCTTAGTGGGGTTTTGGAGAGGGGGGCCAAGTGGGGATTAGGTGAGTGGGATAAGGGGCAAGTGGGGATAGGTGGAGTGAGCTAAGGTGGGACAAAGTAAGTGGGGCTTAAGTGGGAGATGGGGCAATCTTCTCAACCAATCAGGGGCTTGGCTCCACATACTTTTACCCCCTCTACTTTGTTTTGGACCAATCAGAGGCTGTGCCCAGGTGACATGATATACTACTGATGTTAGAGCTTTATTCCTTTTTGTTGGATGTTCCAGTCGACCTTCAATGTGGTCCAGCAAGTAAGTAAACTGAGGGAAGCTTAATCTAAACCGTTCATTATATTCATAGGTTTCCTGCATCATATTGTATGAAATTCTTTCCTTGAAATTTCTTGGCCTCCGAATAATAACATTATCATCTTCACTACAACTACTACCTTCATCCATTTTAACACTTAACCTTACAACAGGTCACTTTTCAAGATTTCACCTATACTTGTAAAAGTTTTAAGATGGTATAAACAATGATAAAATATTCAACATTTTACAGGTTCAGTAATACAGGAAGTTGATCTTTATGAAACACAACAATGATAAAGTCCTATATTATTTACTTGTAATACAGGTAAATCACCTGTAAATTGTTTTACAGGGAAAATTCATTAGGAAACACCAACTTGTAATTTTTACATGTAATACTGGAGTTTTGCCTGTATTACAGGACCTGTAACCTTTATGAAACAGGCCCCTGATCTATTAAATAAAAAAACTATGAAGGTTCAACAAAAATACTTTACTCTAACAAATCACGCAATGCATTGTGTATTAAAAATTACTGCCAATACGGGGGTAGGCGTGCAATGCACTGTGCGTCGGCCGCTTCTCATAGTGTTCAGTGTCAAGCTCACATGTGAGTCCTTAGCAGTAAACGTGTTAAAAGGGTTTAAATTAAAATCCCCGGTCCTGCTCTGACCCCTCCCGAAAATTTTTCCTTTCTACGGCCTTGAGCCTACATACATATATAAAATTTTCAATGACACCCCAAACGTGTTCTGGAGACGATGATCGGTGCTCATTTAATACCCCCGACCTTAGATCTCACCATAAGATTCACTGCAATAGCTCATGTTTGGAAGTTCGTTAAAAATTAACATAAATACGGCACATTTTACAAAAACATCATCAGACAAAAACTTTCCTTTTTCCCTAGTTCGAAGTATCGACAAATATTTCAGTGCTCAATCAATCGCATTGGTAACACCTCTTGCCTTCTAGCGACAGTTTAAACAGCCTACTTTGTAAATGTGGAAAGTAATGAAGAATCCTGTTACGTTTACAACCTTTTTTTATACAATAAATACACTTTTTTTAAATCTGTGCTTTAATGCATTGTTGCTTTCTTACATGGTTGCTTCAAAAACCTGATTTACAGCGATTAAAGCTAAGTACTTGGCTTAAATCCGATAAGATGACCCACTTGGCTTTACACCAAAGAACGGAGCTCCGAGAGAATTCCTATCGTACCGAAATCAGTTTTCCTTGTATTTTAGTGTTTCTCATTAATTATGGTAGTTTGAAGGAAAATAAATAACATGTTAAACTAACTTTAAATAACATGACGTTTTCAAAAAGGGTTCACTTTCTGTTAATTTTCAATACACTTCACTTGTGCATATATTGTAAATTGAAATATTTTATATACTTTTATTAGAAATCACTTCCATTGTTTAATGTTTGTAGATAGTACCAGGAGACCGAGCTAAAGCTCGATTATAAGCAGGGCTATGATTTCAATAATAAATATTGGATTATTGAGTTTTGAGGTTAGGCCTATAACATTAAACAACTAAATAAAGGGTATATACAACATTAGGTAATTTTACCTGTAATAAAAATACAGTTTAAAGGATTAACCATAATCTCAACGCTATGCCTCAGAAATAAGTCAGGCCTAAATTAAAGTTTAATATTTCAATATCGATTTAGGCCTAGGGCCTAGTTCGCTCACGTCAATAACTATTATTGCAAATTTCCGTGAACATCGTTTAGGTTAGGCCTATAGCATTAAACAACTAAATAAAGGGTATGTTTATTTAGCAGAAGTATTCGTTGCCATGGTAACTATAAATAGATACAACATTTTAGGCTTACCTCTAATAAAATATACAGTTTAAAAGAAAGCAGATGATTATTGTAATGGCATTGAAAACATTTGCATCAGCTGTGCTTTGTATTGTTTAAAATGGACAAATTTCACTTTTTAATTTAATAAAAGGACGTAGAAAACGAATTTTCCCAGACTGGTGACCATTTCCAATCGATTTCTCGTGGCCAAAAGCCCCATATAAAATGAAAAAATGAAAAATCCTTAGACGGAGATTCCAGATCCATTTAGCAGACAAACAATTATCTCTCGCTTTAGAAGATAAGATAAATGTTGCTTAGTATTTTGTCAAAAAAACATACTTTTTGAAGTGTAAACTATAGGCGCACCTCGGCGCAATGTTAGCTGGCGGTGAATCGGATTTTACCGTCATGCATTTTATGAAACGCTCTATTCCGTCAGTTTGAAAAAAGTTCTGGACTTGCCGAGATTCGAACCAGCAGAGTCCATCACCATAGACTTAAGCCTTAGGCCACAAAAGCAATGCTAGTTTAGTATATTTGAGTTGGGTATATAAGTGTAACAGATTGTCCTACGTCATAGGCTTAACCCGTTAACGTTAACACAATGTATAGTTTAATTGGTAATACCTCTGAAATGAACATTGTGCTTCCTCATTTCGTAAGTTGTGGTTAAAAATTTACACTTCTCACGTGTGGTCTTAAGCACACGATTTATTTTTTTGTTTTCATTTTCCGATGTTGTTAAGAGTGTGTTACTTGTTTTAAATATGTAGTAATTTTTAAAAAAAGTTCCGAAATAAATATTGAGACCAACAGATGATTATTTTAACTTTAGGAATATACTGTACGAAAGAGGAAATGACCTGCGGCCTGCGGTGCACCCCAAGGCTCGCGAATCGGCCCGTTGCTGTGGAACGAAATGTATGATCTGCTAGGAATGGAGCTCTAAGGCGACTCGAAAATAATCGGCTTTGCTGATGATGCAATAATAGTCTGTCCTGCAGAAAATGTTGCCAATCTAGAGATAAGAATGTACAAATGTCTAGATCACGTGAAACGTTGACTTGAAAAAAGATCTCTTCAAATGGCAATAGAGAAGGCGGAAATACTGATCACTAATAGAAGAGCTTTCGAATATCTGAAAATCTCTATAGACGAGAGTGAAATCCAATTGAAAAAAATATTACGTATTTAGGAATACGTATTACAAGACAGATTTTTAGCACTTATTCTGTTGGTGTTTTTGTTCATATTTAGGTAGGTATACATGTTTATACCTACCTAAGTAGTCTAGAAGCACAAATAAATGGTACAAGAAGCAAAATTTTTAAAAATATTTTAAAGTTTACTCGTACAAAAACTACGCATTATACCACCCACCACCCATAACGCTACCTAAATTTCTAAAAGACATCATACTCTTTATAATAACAAAAGCAAAATTTAAAAAAAAAAACATGAAGTAATTTTTAAGGAATATCAATTTTTTTAAATACCTCTGATTATTTGCTGAATTTTTATCGTTTTAATTTGTTTTACCTATGATAAAATTAAAAATAAACGTATTAAAATTATTAAATAGATTCACTGTGATTCATAATTGTACTAAAGTATGAGGGGGGGGGGGGGGGGGGCACATTAAAATAGGAGAGTAACTAACAAATATTATTATTATTGTTATTATTATTAAAACTATTCGAACAAATTTGCACCAAAAATGGCAATTAGGCCTGTATAGATGCAGAAAAAAAGTTTTTGAAAAACAACCCTCTTTTTCGCCAAAAATCAGTTATTATTATTATTACCTAAACGAGAATTGTTAGAAAGATTTGGTTTTTGCATATGGTATGGTATATTATACGCCAAATTTTATCAAAATAGTTAGAGGAAGTTTTTGATAAATTTAGATTTTTCTGGTTTTTTTGCCATTTTGGGGGGTAAAACCCCTTAAAAATCACAACATTGAAAAAATGCAAAAAAATACCTGGAGATATTTCAGAACTACATCTTCATACCAAATTTCATCAAAATCGGACATCGTAACAGACACACGGACAGACATCACTAAAAAAACACTTTTTTTGGTTCAGGGAGTACCAAAACGAATAATTCCACTGAAAATATTTTTGGGTTCAGAGAGCACCAACACAGATAATTCCACTAAACAATTTTTGGGGGTTCAGGGATCACCAAAACAGATAGATCCACTAAAATTTCAAATTCGAAAATTTGGCCGAAAACAATTCTTTCTCCATATACTACGTATGGGGGGGGGGGGAGAAAGTAATAGGAACGTTTTATATCTTTACACTATTTCTCACATGAAATAATATTAAAACCCTAAATAATACATATTTTTTTACAAACCTTCCTTTTTTGTGTAACATCCCTAATTGCAACCTTGATGTTTTAATTTTGTAAGTTGGAGTACACTTCCTATATCTATAACTTTTACAACGGCAATTTTTACATTCTAGCCCCAGAGACTAATTTAATGGAGACAAACAAATTACTTGCACTAAGCACTTCAGCCACCATTACAATGAGTCACGGGGTATTAAAGTCTCTAGCAGCTTTAGTGACGTCATTCAACACAACACGATCTTATTAAATTCAACATGATGATACATCTCATGCAGAAACCGTAACTAACAAAGGTGAATACAATGTGAAAATGTTACACTAATTGAACAAATATTTAGATCCAAGGTAATTTAATAAATCATATTTTAAATGTACACATTTAAAAATTCTGCCGAGCATTAGATACGATTAGTTCGCTTTGAGTTCTATGCAGATCTAAAAGGATATCCTTTTCTTTCATAAGCTATAATAAAATGTGAAGTTTCATAAATAGCAACAATTAAATTGCATTACTACGAAGAAAATATTCGAGTAAGGTAAATATCCTCAATATTTTCAAAAATTTTGTAATCGTACATTTATTTCGACAGAGTGATTACTAGTGGCGGCTAAAGGAAGGGGCTTGGGAGCGCTTAGCCCGCCAAAATGTATAAGTTCATTCACAAAAATGTTGTTACGTTTGTTTTATGTTAGAAAAAGAAAATTTTTACACAAATAGTAATAACAAGTTCAAGTGTATGTTCTTAATTACATAAGTACTCGTTTAATACAATATTATAACAAAATTGGGTCTGCGTTGGACCAGACGGTGGAAGTTATACTTCTTTGGCCATTCGTATATTCGTATACTTTCCTATTATTTTTGAAAAAAAAATTCCCTGCGGGGGATCTAACCAGGGATTCCAGCCTGGAAGTCGAGTGCGTTAACCACTCACCCACCGAGACTCTTGAGGTATCTCTTGAAGAGAAAAGGTATAAGAAGGCACTTTCCGAATTTTACTCCTAACGCGTGACGCGGTTTCTCGACCGACACCCCATCCCGATTACAAAGAAGTATATCTTCAATAATTCGACGTTGCAGCTGAACCGCTGACGTGAGTTGAGCAAATTTCCAAAATTAAGTTTACAGGCCTATGTTTTTGGGTTTCAACCAACAATTTGGGAAATAGGTCTATTCAAGACCGGTGCTGAATAGCTGCAAAATGGTTCGCCCGCCAACCTCCATACTGGGAGTATCTTCAACACACAAAGTATTGCGTGCTTCACACGCCAACCCCCGTATTGGGAGTATCTTCAATACACAATGCATTGCGTGCTTCGCACGCCAACCCTACGGTAGTATCCACCACATCGCTTTGAACCGGGTACTTCTATGGTATTTTACGTTCTGATCAATTTCGGGGGAACCAAGCGAGCTATAAGGTTGCGTAAAAAAACAAAACGTGCAGAATAACATCCTACATTTATATTTGTAGAAAAAACTCAAAAAGAAATTCATTCTCTTAGAAAAATCTCATAAAATAGTTACTGCCGGTCAAAAAACGTGCTTCCGATTGTTGGATTTTTTTGGCGAACGAACTCGTCCGAGCGACGTAGACAACCAACATGTGTACCAAATTTGAACCAAATCGGACTTAAAATGCGGCCGCTAGAGTGCGAACATATAAATATATATATATATATATTTATATATATATAAGATTTTTAATGACACACCAAAATGTGTTCTGGGGACCATGATCGGTGCTCATTTGCTACTCCCGACCTAGGGTCTTACCATAAGGGCCACTGCAATAGCTCATTTTTCCTATGGAAATTCGGTAACAAGACTGTAGCTCTTTTAAATACATACTTCTCTAGGAACAAATATCTCATGCTGCTGCGATATAAACGCCGTGTACAGTGCAGCGGGAACTGGAGTGGATTAGAAAATCCTGTGTCTGTGTTTTCTCCTCTTCCAAGTTTGACCTTTGTCAGAGCATCCGTCACTCCCGGCGGCTTCTCGCCAGTAGGCCTATTAATTGTTGTGACGCTGCACTGAAATAGTTTAGGTTATGTTGCATTGCCGACAGAGTTGTGTTGTGTTCTTGAAGTGCTGTACTATTGACATCGTGTTTATAAAAGTTAATTTGTGTACATTGGCAGTGATGATATCCTGCAATGAAACGTGTGACTGACTACTTCCAAAATCTAACCAGTGACAATAAACTAAGGCGGGTTACACAATGAAGTGGCGTGACAAGTGGCAAGTGGCTCTCAAAAATTGTTTGATAAAACGTACGGTTTTTCAGTAATTTAGATTTTAAATGTTCAAACCGCCGTCATTTTGAAATCCATGATTGAATTTAATCGCTTATTTTTCTTGAGATATAACATTTTTAGGTTAAACTTTATGCCAAGTTTGGACTGAATCAGCCAAACCGTTCTTTAGGTATGATTTATTTTGTGCAAAAAAACAAAATGGCGGATATCTGGAAAACGAAGAGTTTTCTGGACTATGTTTATATGAACTTTTTTCTTATTTTGACCCATAGAACGATTTCCAGAATGTTGATCCCGTAATTACTGGACACCCTGTACATTCCTTGTGTAATCCGTTTTATCATTTTGTTGCCAGGTATACGATATTGTTACGTTTTTGTTTAATATGTTAGGTAAAAAAGATTTAGTTTCGTATTTTAACAGGCGAGATTGGACTCTTCTTATTCACGCTTGTCTCCGTAAACTATTTCAGACAAACGTGGCAGTATATATGGTTTTTGGTACTACTATAAGATTTGTAGTCTAATACAATTTTTGGTTAAGGCAAGAACTTAAATAATTATTTCATAAATTTTAATTTATGGTAAAATACCATGGGTTTCTTTAAAAATTTGCTATTTACTTTTTTGTTTTGGGAAGTTTGCGAATTAATGGTTTAAGATCAATCTAACGTGCATGGGTAAGAATGATATGCATGTATAGTGCTTGTTTTTTTTTCAGCCAGGGTTATTGCTGAAGTTTTTTATTCTAGGTTAGTCCAGAGAAAAAACTCCTATTTTTTGTATTTCTTATTTTATTTTCATAAATTATCTCAATATTAGTTTTTCCTTAGTATTACCATTGTATTTGGATAACCTAATAGAACTCCGATCCAATGCAAAATTTCAATCCACTGGAAATTCGACGATAGTGGCGCTATCTATTGGGGAAACGACGGAAGCGGTAAGAAGCACCAATGCTACCAATGATTTCTCTCTAGCGCTACCTCGTGGCGTGATCATGCACTATTTTCCCGACAACCTTTTTTTCGGCACACAGGCCTCGTATGCATGCATGATCTATTTTAGTATTAAGGGGGCGCTACCCTGTCGACCATATTGAATCTGATTCCCATAAGAGCATGCTACAGAATAAGTCATTTTTTCTGTTAATTCGTGGAATAAATTTAAAAATTTGGTTTCATTTTGAAGTACTGTCGTATGCGGATGTTGATTGCCGAATACATTTTCAAAAACCGTGTTATTGTTTTCATAAACGTATGATATAAATAGTAAAAAATAGTAAACTTTATTAATTTTTTACTCAGTTGCAAAAAGAGATATTGCAAAAAACCTTAGCAATCAACACCCAAAATCTATTTTATTTTAAGAAAAAAAATAGAGCTTTCGTTTTTTGACAAAAACAACACAAAAATATGCTTAATTGTGAAGGTATGTTTTGGTTATTTAACATTGAAATTGGTACCCAACTTCGCCGTTTTGAATGTAGAGAGCCGAGCCTTAATGATCTATGGTATTACTCAATGATTAATATTGTTTGTAAACTTGTTACGTTTTAGAACTCATGTTTAAATTTCTTAGTTATGTGTAAGTGTGTGATCATGTTAATTTATAAATTACCAAAAAACCCCCTTCGTGCTCCACACGCCAACAACATTTCAACCTTTTATACACATAATCATGTTATGTTTTCTTTATAATAAAGGTGTAGGATTAATAATAACCAGAAAGCTAAGATGATAAATAATGTTAAATGTTCAAATCAAATTGTTTCGTATATTTTATAACAGCAGTTATAATAATAGTTAAAAGAACCAGCAAGGCTCAGGTTTACACTTTAATAAAAACCTAACCTAAAAGTTAGAAACACAAATAATTGCTTCAAAGTTTGAAATCAGCTGTTAATTTAAATATTAGAGCAAACAGCTGTTTTATCTGTTATTTTATTCGATTGGTTGCTATGGTAGTGAATGCAAATACATGTGTTAGTTCATCAGTCTAGGCCTAACCAAAGAATTTTTTTCGATTAAAATTACAAAAATTGAAATAAAAAATGTTTTTATCAAAATGAATTATAGCCTCCGTTACTCAGGGATAGTGCAGCTTTTTATTAGTGAAACTATTTTTCAATCGGTTCAGTAGTTCCAAAGATTAACCCCTACTTAAAAAAATAATGTTTACCTCTTTTATAATATTAGTATAGAAGAGTGCCAACCCAGCAGACGTCTATGGACCATTACTGAATGAGTGTCGATACAAATAAAGGAAATTGTAACATGTTAATTATTCCTTTAATAAAACACTTTTATAACATTTTATTATATCTGTTATCAAATACTTTTACTCTATCTTGTAGAGTCAAAATTTTATTATCTGTGATTTTAGATTGAGATAAATTTGGAATTCATTTAGTTACTTACTGATGCTCTTACTTAATTTTTGTATTCACCTTGTTTTCCCCTTCCTAATTTCCCCATTTCATATAGACAATTCTTGTAGATAGCTCATGCAAATTATAAATTCCTTTAGAGGAAAACTTCAACTGTTTAAGAAGCATCCAGTGATCCATACCTGGAATTTTCTCAGAAAGGAAAATGCTTACCCGTTGTTGATGTTTTGATGTAATCGTACAAGTTTCAGTGCAAATTGTATACTCAATCGTGCACAATTTAACGATAACTACATAATTTATGCAAAATAAGGTTGTAGATTGAATCGTTACAGAAAAAAACATTCCAGGTGTGCTTAAGACCATACGGGGATGTGTAAACTTATATGGCGATATTCTGATTTACACTTCAAAAGAATAGAAGCAGCTCGTAGAATTTCGGTACAGTTGTATATTTTCAAATAATAATTAACTACTAATAATAATCTATTGAATAGATACATAAATCTAATAATATTAAACAAATTTATAAACTGGTTGAAAATATTGAATGATTTGATTTGGTTAGTTATTTGTTTAACTGTTGTTCATTAAGCAAATATTTACAAACTTTTAATCGTTATACTCAAAAAGAGAAGAGTTTTATTTACTAGTTTTAAATAAGTTTTATTAACAGTCGGGATGGGCAGTGGCGCTCGGACTAGGTACAGATGGGCCAAGATTTCTGTGCGCGCCGCCAGAACTGGTAGGGTTAGGGCGAGGGGGTTGGCGGGGGTACTTTTGTGAAAACATCTATGTCGCGCTACTCAACGTGGTAAAGCGACAACACGACTGTGCAATAAAACTGCCAAGGGTCATCGGTTTACCTGGTTTGCAGGGCTACGACAACACGACGGTGGTGCAGCTGCGATTGGGCTCCGTCGTGATGTCGTAGTCTGCACGGCTTGACCGGGGTAAATCTTGATGAGGGTTTGACAGCCAGTGGTGATAATATTTAGCCCGTACCCCTGCGTACTCAGCAAATTTACAATGGATATACATGCAAAATACATGCAAAATACATGCAATGTTCTCATGCAAAATACTGTAACTAAACAGTTTAGGTAAGTCCTTTAGTTTTTTTTATTCTAATTATATAAAGTGATAATACGACGAAATATTATAATTATACAAATATTATAATCATACTGTTATCGGCAACATACTGTGATTAAACAGTTTAGGTAAGTCCTCTAGTTTTTTTTTTTTTAATTCTAATTATATAAAGTGATAATACGACGAAATATTATAATTATACAAATATTTTAATCATACTGTTATCGGCAAAATACTGTGACTAAACAGTTTAGGTAAGTCCTCTAGTTTTTTTTTTATTCTAATTATATAAAGTGATAATACGACGAAATATTATAATTATACAAATATTATAATCATACTGTTATCGGCAAAATATGTGAAGTGGCTTTAAAGGGGTAAATATTGTCTAGCTATGAACTCAGTTCTGATATGGATAAAGTTTTCTTCAAGACAGCCTCGCAGGTAGACGCGGAGGGATTAGGGGCTGGGACCTCGCGCAGACTACGACTTTACGACTGAGTCGCTAATGAGATTCGGCAACGTCGTGCTGTCGTAGCCCTGCAAATATTTGTATTGCCCCCCAAGGGTTCCAGGTAGCATTCAGTCGTGTTGTCATACAACCACTCAACTTAGCACACATGATATAGTTTTTTGAGCTTTCTTTGCAATAAATCCACAAATTTAATACAAAGTATTTTCTTAAAAATAACAACATTTTGGTTCATCTAAACATGATAGTAAATTTAAGTCAATACGATCTCCATTAGTGTTATCATTAGCTTGCTCATAATCACACGTAAAGCTTACTATTGAGCTTTGGATAACAGGCTCAAAGTGCAAGATGTTCGCATTTTCACTATTACACAATTTCTAAACATAAGCTTCCTCAATGCCCTGTGAAATTGTTTTACATGACTTCATCATAACTCAAAAACAAAACAAAAACTAGCTCATTAGAAATAACAATAAATCTAAAAACACGACTTGTTTTTATCGCAAAGACAGAGGACTCGTCGCTAGACTCAGGGAAAAGCAGAAATGTAGTAATCAATTAGTCTATTTAAAGAATACATTCTAAGAATAATGTAACAAAGTAGTAGATACGCAACATATCCATACCCCGGAGCGGCGTCTTTTTAAACCGCGCGCTCTCGCACAATCTGTTCATTCCATGTACTGTATCGTGGCAGTGGGCAGTATTGCAAAAAAAAAAAAAAGCTTTGGACAAAAAAATAAATTCAGAATGTTATCTACAACTTTCTCGCTGACAGTTTAAACCTGACCAACAAATAAAAAAAATTCTCGCATACTACTTTTTCCAACTCATAGTGAATCAGAATTAAAAAAATATGGCACTAAAATAATCATACAAAATCCCCGTACTGTTATTTTACTTTTTAATTTATACAGATGGCTTCCCCATTTCATCCTCTAAAAGATGGTATACAATTCAAAAGAGAAAAATTATGTATATGAGGACAAAGGCTAGGTTAAGCATGACTCAAACGCAATGAGTGGTGTAGAAGAACTTGAATGAAAACCCTGTATAATTCCTGTAAGTGAATAAAAATGTTATACTTGACTTAAAACGATAGTAACATTATTTATTTGTTCTATACTGTTATTAATACTATAAACACCAATAGTGCTCAGAATAGAACTAGGCCGACATATTTAATTATTAAACATAAAATTTGACGAGTAAACACGAAACGCAAAGTAATATGGAAAATTAAGCATTGTATTCTCGAATAGAGCAACAGGCAATGTTTTTAATGCGGGTAGTAGTAGCGAGCCCGCGCGCATAGAAGTCTTGGCCCATCTGTACCACTGGATGCTCAGTGTTGCCAGTCTCGATCGTTTCTCGCTTTGCCATATCTGGCAACAGCGCAAAAGTTCTCACCCGCCTTATTCCTTGTTCATGACTCTAGACCAATTTCCCAAACTGGTTGATACAGTACTCTAACATATAAAGTTAACTTTTGAAATTCGCTCAGCTCACGTCAGCGGTTCAGCTGCGCGATACCATTATTCGTTACCAACATTACGATTTAAATACTCATATGCACATGCGTTTTGACCTACTGGGTCAACTAACACGTTACACATTATTAAGGCCATGTCATGTATATCAGAGTTTACAAGTTGGGAAAACATGTATTCCCTTTTACTCGTGGGCTAGTTCCTCTTGCTCACACTCGTGCAAACGGTGTAACTCGAGTTAATTAAAACTTCGGACTTGTTTAGCCCCTCTGGGCTTCGTACTATATGTTGATAGCGTAAGCGTCAAATTTGTATCCATACATTATTTGGATTGGCCTAATGTTATAAAGACAATTTTCAAATATTCATAATTTAATTTCAATAATCCGGAAATGGTTGAACGCATTTTTGACTTTCAATCATCATGCTTCTTATTATTATAATAACTAGGGGAGGCCCCTGCGTGCTCCGCACTCCAACCCCGTTGGTACTTTCTATCTCACATGTTAGGCCGGGAACACACTTGTCGTTTTTTTCCCGATCGGATTTTTTACCGTCGCCGCTCTAATATAATGTAGCGTTTACACATTGGGCGGTAAAATATCCGTCGCTGTCTAATCACACACCGACGGCACATCAGTCGAATTACTGACAATCGTGCAACAAGTGTCTATTTAACTGTTGTTTTATCTTATTAGAAATAGTTTTGTGTATAACAACTTCTTGCATTATTGTTATTTCGTCGTTGATTGAAGAGGAAGCGAAAAAATAGACTAATTTGGGTTCATCCGATTAATCAAAGAAGAGAGAAAGTTGGAGCCTTCTACACTTTGTTTCCTGATTTAAGAAACGATGAAGAAAAGTTTTTCAATTATTTTAGGATGTCAATCTCGTCATTCGACGAATTGCACAACCTGCTGAGAAGTCATATACAACGGGAAAATACTAGACTGAGGAATTGTATTCAAACGGATGAAATATTGGCAATAACTTTAAGGTAAGTAAAATTGAGAGTTGGGAATTCGTCACACAATTTTTAGATTACAAAACCTTATATTTATCTACAGAATAAGCTACAGCATTTTATTACATGTTTGACAATATTTGATCATTATGAATTCCACTTAAGCAAAATCAATAGCGTTCGTTGAAAATAATGAAGTTATTGAAGGGCTGCTGGATTGAAAATTATCGTCCCTGATCATTTGAGAATAATTTTCGTAATGCTGAGCGACAGAACTTTTCCGCTGCAGTACCTTTGAAATTGAGATGGGTCGTATAGTTGAGGATGCCAAGTAGCGACTTGAAGACATCCAAGTAGCGTGCAATACAAGAGGAGGTTTGAAGGCTAAACATCCCTGAAAAAGTTGTGTTTTTGGCCCGATAGATGGCAGCACCTCTGCGGCAAATTTGTACTACAAATAATTTCCGTAATTATTAACCGATTTTTGTTTTGTAAGTTATTTTGTAAATGATATGAATAAAAAATTCACGCTATTGTAATGTTTTTTTTTAAATTTATTTATAAAAAAGTTTTATACAGATTTTGTTTTGCTGTAATATTTTGTTTAAATCGCAGGTAGTCATTTTGTAAATACAAATTTTAAAAGAATTTTGCCGTTTTCAGATATTAACTCGGTCAAATGGTCGTATCGGAATCGTTTTTTAAAGATATTATCATTATTTCTCTCCCGCTCCGGTCCCGTCCTCCCGCCGCTTAGCGCACCATCCCCCCCCCCAGCACAGCCCAGCCAGCCGCTCTGCCCGGCCCTGCAACTGTAGTTTTCGTCAACTCACTCACTACTAGCATTCATACTCTGGCCGGACACACTTACTAGACTAGACTACTGATTACGACAGGTGTTTGTTATCTGTTAAAAAGTATTTTCTGTAAGTCGAAAAGAGTCATCTAGAATAAATATAGAAAAATATACAGTAGTTCAAATTAAAGGATTTATGAAAGTAGGCCTATATACAGGTTCTTTGGCCATACATTATTCAATAACACCTGGGTATGAATAATATTATTCTATAACGTTAGTTATTTGTTTCAAATAAAACTTATATTTTAATACATGAAAACGAGAAATAAATAAAAAATAAATAGTCCAAAATACCATTTATTTAAAGTAAGCCTGAAGTGTAAAAAATAAAAATAAAATATAATATAATTCAATATGTTGCATGTCAAGGTGAAAAGTTCTACTTTAATAATATGTTTAACATTTTTAGCAAATTTTGATATTTATTTGTAATTAGTTTAAGTTCTTTGTTCTGTGAGTATCAACAGCTATCCTCCGGAAATGTTTTTTCTGTGAACTTAGCAGCTCTGCAATAAATATGAAACAGCTGATCTAGTGATTGAAGTTGCTACAGAAGATAGCTGAAAGACTTCTCTAACTATTAATGCCATAATTTAAGATAATATATTGTCTTTTCATTTGTAATTTGCCTTTAAACTTATAATTAATACGTGATGTGACACCCAATACATTTTGTTTACAAAAGTTAGTATTACAAAATGAACAAACACCTTAGGAAAATACTTTTACTGTAAAAGTAAGAGGTTTTGTTTCCCTAATGTTTTGGTATTATTGTTTTAATTTTAGTTTTATAATTTAATGAATAATTCGCGTAACGGGTGTTACATAATTTAATGTATCGGGTGTTACAATTCAACACAACTCACAACCATTCAGTGTTTAGTATATTTATATTCATTTTAAGTAGAATTTAAATACATAGCCCTATTGAGAGTTTATTAATTTTGGTAGCAACACTTAAAAAGTTAAGAATGATATGTTATTTTAAATAAAATTGAACACGATAACACCTTCAAATTTCATACTGCGAATTTCCTATTTGTAATTCCAGAATCAATCTTTTAACATATTTACTGGGTAATGAATGTTAGGCGTATCAAATGATTTTATTTATCTTTATAGTTTTAATTCTATTACTATTACACCTCATAATTTTTTTCCTCACGATAAAATGATGAGTGACGTTGTAAAGTGTCAGCAGCATTTGCTAAAAGCCAGAGAGTGAGATAAAAAAAGAAGAGAAGAGAATAATACACTAAAAGAAGAACAACTTGAAAATATCCAAAGCAGAGTAAAAAAATGTAGGGAGAAAAATAAGAAGCGCAACTATCATCAATATATCAGATTTCGCTGGGATATTAAATATTATATTCTGAGAGATGACAAATTTAAGAATATTTTTGGCAAATTACAACAACCTACAGTAGCCCAAAGGACATTTTACAATTCTTTACGAGTTTCCACTAGCAGTTGATATTTTTGAAAAATTAATGAGCTTATGAAGTTCCAAATTGTTAATTCTAGAATTTGATTTAGCGATTATTTTGTTTTTATTTAAAGTTTTAGGCCTATTCTATTAATTCTTGATAGGGGCATATATAAGACTGATCTTTAGTAAGTCTAATTCATAATAGGCCCTAAGGCATGGTATAAAAAGTACTGAACTATATAATGTATTAAGTAATGTATTAAGTATATATATTTCTTAAATATAAGTTTTTTTTATGAAATATAAGTTTTTATTTCTTATAGTGATCAAAGAAACCTCAATTATACTTCTTGTTGTTATTTGACACCTTATTATTATATAATATATGTTAAAAATCTTAATTTTAGCAACAGCGTAACACCCGTTACATTTTAATGTAACACCCGTTACACAAGATTTAATTTTATGTTTAAAAAAAAAATTGAATGCCAATATCAATTTGAATTACAGTTCCATTACATAGTACATTTACTGTGGAATAACTCATATTTTTTTCAAAATTTTACAGTTTTAAAATTCACAGAGTTTTAAGAACATTTACATGAAGTTCAACTTCACTATCAGTAACACCCTTACACTCCTTTTTTCTATATTTTAGGCTAACTAAGATATAGTTAGCCTTCGTTGAAAGCCGAAGTTGCTTTTTAGATTTTGTTGTTCCTCGGCGATCCATTGAGAAAACAAATTTTAAACGAAATAACGTTCTCAATAACAATAATTACAAGACGACGCAATAGTACAACAAATAAGAATCGCAGGAGAGCACATGGATGGAAACGCGGGAAACCGTCATGCAACTGTATACAAGCAACATCTGAGACACGTGGTGGGGGGATAGGTGGCGCGAGTGAGTCACAGCGGCACTGCACCTGCTTCGTGTCACTCTCGCGTTTGTTCTCATTACTGTAAATGTGTAAACAACGATACCGACTAAACCAGCCAGGCGATTTTAAAAATTAAAAGTGTAAAATTAATTAAAAATTATTGTCTTCAAAATGACTACCTGCGATTTGCATTTTTCATTTTGTAACACAATTATTTTATTATTATTTTTTAAACCAGCAACTTAATTAAAATTTAGCTTCATTGGCGTGAATTCTAATCTTATTCCGTTCACAAATCAGTTTTGCAAATGACCATCGGACGAAAATTCCACCAATAAACACCAATACAAAATGGCTCCATTTTGGTGCTGCGCCGTGGTGGCAGAATTTGGAACTAATCCTGGGATGTTTAGCCTGAAAGCCAACAATGTGAGAAACATTCTCTGCAAGTACTTCGTATCAAGGTTTGGGAGCATTCCCTGGCAGGTGTCAAAGATCTGTGAAACCAGAAAACATAAGCATATAAGTACATTGTGTTATAATTGTTATAATCTACTTTATTCACTACTACTGTGACCGCTCCCTTATCTGCTGGTGTTATTAAAAGATCTTTGTTGTTTTGTTAAAATGTTTTAATGTCTTGTTTATCTTTTTGTGTAATACAGTGTTTTTGTTTGTGTTTGAAATTTTGATTATTTACATTTGTTAGTAGTTTACAATTGCAAAGAAAAATAAATAAATTGAAGACTATCAAGGTCAACTCAATAGCATTATGAAATTAATAAATACAGTTATTTGTACTTACCAAATTCATTCTTTTTGCTGTCTTCCAGGTTATCAAAATCATTCTTAAGTTGAAGACAAACATCATGCCACGCATTCCTTGTGGCGTTTCTATCTTTAAAAATGTCTAAGGTTTTGTCAAAGAGCACAGGCCTTTCTTGTACATAATTAATTAATAATTCATTGTCAATTACAACCACTTCGGCCATGATAAAATCACTCTCAACGCGTACACAACAGCGGTCGGCGGCAGACTGGACGATGAATGTGTAACCGTGCATTTAATCACGTACGCCACCATTTCGAGAGAGTCGGTAAAAAATCCGTCGATTGTAGTGGCAATGGTCGGCTGCATTGCTGTTGTCGGCGTTAAATAATCCGATCGTTTATTTGTCCGACCAATGTGTAACTCGCAATACCATCCTTCACGCCACTACTGGTACGGCGGTGACGGTAAAAAATCCGATCGGAAAAAAACGACAAGTGTGTTCCCGGCCATATGATTGTATGCTCTAATATTAATTCTCCTACGTGTCACTGTTGATTTGACTGCGACGGCGAATAATCCGTGGCGGACAAAACTCCGTGTGCTGCCTCTAGATACTATACTTTGGTACACTACACTACATCTATATCAAAGAAAGTGCCAGTGCCCAATTTGACCGAAGATAATGTTAGGAAATTGATAATTCATTGTAGCTTGACACTTGCATAGGTGTTGAAACAAGTTACTCTTAAGAGCGTATTTTAATGTAAACAGAGGGCGAAATATTTTTTATAATGGTCGGGTTATAACCCGCACCCCTCCCCAGGGCCGTTTTTAACCTCACTAGCGCCCTAGGCACTTCAAACAATTGCGCCCCTCATAACTGATTTATACGGGGGGGGGTCTAGTGTAAAAACTAGAAGTAATACACTACTCACAATACTGACTAGAATCAGAATCAGTTAGGTAACTAACTGGTTAACTATTGAAACTTGCAATGAAGTAAACAAAAGCGTAAGTAAACAAGCCGTCGGCCGTCACTCACTCTGCGTGCGTCTACACACTACATGTCACCACACGAAAACTATGCAGTTTAGGATTGTTCTAGCCTGCAGGTGGTCGGGGCTTTAGGGTGAGGGGCGGGAGGGGAAGCGGATTGATGTTGCATTGGTCAGTGTCTCGGCGCCCATGACCAGGGCTCTATAACAAGAGCTATACCATTTTGATCATTTACGGTGACCCAGTATCGATCGCCTATTACGTCACCATGCTGACACGCACTAGATGGTAGTATTTCATTAATGTGCGCGCAGTCGTTAACTCGCTGTTGTAACTCGATGGAAAGGCTTCAGTAAAATAAAATTTAGATATTCTTAATCTACATAAAGTACGGATTCTAACAGTATAAGAAACTTTTATTTTAACAGGTATTTCGAATTTTAATAATTGAAAATATTTGAGAATTATCACAGACTGACATGGAAAAGTTACTAAGCGAGGAATTTTTTTATTTTTGTGTTATAAACAAACTTCCAGCGGGAAAGTTGTAGCCAATGAATTGATCTAAACCATCCAATTAACCGATTTGTGATAAAATGATTACATCATTAGAAATAGTTTTTTAAATGAGCGTGAGGAGGTGCGGCGCCGAAACTCCCGAAGTACAGTTGTTTGATACGGGAATAACGTTTATGTACATAAATATTGTTATTTTAAGATAATGTAGTAAATCACTTGTTCTCAGGTAATTATGCCAGCTAGAAAAAAGTAAGAATTTTATTTTAACATAAACTAATTATAATTTATAATTAATTAATATTTGATATCATTGAAGTGGACACAAAAAGTTAAGTTGGAGGTTAACGTTTAAAAAATAATATCATCATTACGTACATTCAAAGAAATAAAATTAGAGATCAATGATAGAAAAAGAAAATCGTAATTACGTAAAAAATTAGTTTCATATTTAACTAAAAGAATTACCTTATAATAATGATATTATTTTTTAAACGTTAACCTCCAACTTAACTTTTTGTGTCCACTTCAATAATATCAAATATTAATAATTATAAATTATAATTAGTTTATGTTAAAATAAAACGCTTACTTTTTTTCTAGCTGGCATAATTACCTGGGGACAAGTGATTTACTATATTACCTTAAAATAACAATATGTACATAAACGTTATTTCCGTATCAAACAACTGTACTTCGGGAGTTTCGGCGCCGCACCTCCTCGCGCTCATTTAAAAAACGATTTCATAATGATGTAATCATTTTATCACAAATCGGTGAATTGGATAGTTTAGATCAATTCATTGGCTACAACTTTCCCGCTAGAAGTTTGTTTATAACCCAAAAATAAAAAATTTCCTCTCTAAGTAACTTTTTCATGTCAGTCTGCGATAATTTTCAAATATTTTCAATTATTAAAATTCGAAATACCTGTTAAAATAAAAGTTTTTTATACTGTTAGAATCCGTACTTTATGTAGATTAAGAATATCTAAATTTTATTTTACTGAAGCCTTTCCATCGAGTTACAACAGCGAGTTAACGACTGCGCTCACATTACTGAGATACTACCAGCTAGTGCGTGTCAGCATGGTGACGTCAGAGTGAAACTGGCGGCACAGTGCATCAAAGAAACGGTTTAGCCCTTGTTATAGAGCCTTGGCCCATGACTCATATGAGAGTAGCACTGCGCTGTATTATACTAGTACTGCACAGCCTTTTGCCATACTCAACAAACAAAATATCGCATACAAGTCTCACTCACTGGGCGTTGGTTCATGGTTGACAGGCAATAAATATAATCCTTTGATTTTTATTTAAAAAATTTCCGTCCTCATTTTCCGCCTTCTTTATTTTTTTTCGTATTCAAAATTTGGTGCCCCAAATCCTTTGCGCCCCTAGGCACGTGCCTAGCGTGCCTATTCGAAAAAGCGGCCCTGCCCCTCCCCCCTCCCTGGATACGCCTTTGCAGTAGGCCCTACTATGTTACAAAGTATTTCGAAAGCAGCGTTAGATATTCGTGTATCTGCGCGTAAATTTTCTCCATTATATTCATATCTTCTTTGTAACAACATGTCTATGCCACCATCTACGAGGTCGAAGATGATTAATAACTTTTTTGTTTTTTATATATACGAGTATATATATATATATATTAATAATAACACCACTGTAAGCTGAGAAATAAGAATTGAGATTGTTTTCAATGTCGTGTACACGAGGTATTCAATCTGTTAATTCAATAATTGCAGTAAAACCGTACAAGTGAGATAACATCGACCAATATCTGGAGATATCAGGGTAGCTCAGTTGGCAGAGCATAACGACGGAAACGTGAAGGTCCCGGGTTCAACTCCCGGTCTTGGTCTATGTTTTTTCACTTGTAATTTAATTGATTAATAACCACGAACGCTGCGCCTGCGCAAGCAAGTCGACGTCGATGGTACACCGTAAGATTCATCACTGTGATTTCGCGAAGTCGGTCATTCAACTACCAAACGTCTGATTTGTGTAACCATATTACGTTCCAATTTTACACGTTAATGATTTTATGAAATCGAATTAAATTCTCCATTTCGATTACTGGCGAGCCAGTTATGACGGCTCGAATTAAAACAATCTTAATTAAAGTGCAAAAGTAATTTATTCATTTTAGGTGGTTTAGCCTCCGGAATAGGCTGTATTAATAGTTTAATAACGTACCTTTATTGAAAAGACGTCAACTTCTATTCCTTTTTACATTCTCCCACTTATACGTATTATATGGCGAAAGTATTGTTTTCGTCCAAATTTTCGAATTTGAATTCTTAGTGGAATTATCTGTGTTGGTGCTCCCTGAACCCAAAAATGTTTTTAGTGGAATTATTTGTTTTGGTGCTCCCTGAACCCAAAAAAGTGTTTTTTTGGTGATGTCTGTCCGTGTGACTGTGTGTCTGTTAGGATGTGTACAGAGCTGGAGACCATACCAACGATCCGATTTTGATGAAATTTGGTATGTAGGTGTAGTACTAGAATATCTCCAGGCGTTTTTTTTTTTTTTCATTTTTCCAAATTTTTGTCCAATGGCCAAAAAACGATAAAAATCAAAATTACTCAAAAACGGCTCTAACGATTTTGATAAAATTCTGCTTATTTGTAGCCCTTAATGTACCCTACCATATGGAAAAACCGCATCTTTCTAAAAATTCTCGTTTAGGTAATAATAATTAATAACTGATTTTTGGGGGGTTTTGGCGAAAAAGGGGGTTGTTTTTCAAAATTGTTCAAAACCTTTTTTCGCGCATCCATACAGGCCTAATTATTGACTTGTTTGATGCAAATTTGTTCGAAATCGATGGAATAGTTTTAATAATAATAATACTACTAGAATATAATATGGATGGTGTGTTACATGCATCTAATATTTTCCATGATAACATTTACCTACTTTTGAAATTCTAAATAACCAAATCCTATGCTACTCTTGGGAACGTATAAAGTTTCAACTGGGAGAAAGTATGTGGCAGTTATCTGGTACGGTTTATTTTTATTCACACGGTATCATAGATCGTCCGGTACCCCCAGAATCAATAAAAGTGTAAAACACCATAAGATTTACGTGTTTGTGTTAAATGTGCTATGTGTTTATTTTAACGAAGTTCCAATGAACTGAACAGTGTAATATATGATTTGATAATGATCGTCAAAGAATAGATCGAAACCGATAATCTTGAAGGAAAGGGAATAGAAGTTGACGTTTTTTCAAATAAAGTTGCATTATTAAACTAAAATTAATTTGCCTAGAAACATTTTTGAGGAATTCAACTAAAATTGTATAGAGACGACGAATAGTTTTGCTTGTTTCAGATTGGGTGAACAGAATTAAACCTCGTAAAAACGATACAGACGTAGCGTATAGACTCAGATAGCATTGTTTTGGTTGATTACGGACAAATCAATTATACGGTTTATGTAATTCGTAAACGCCCAATTATTGTACAATCATTTCTCGTCCTATTAAATAACAATAGATGAAAAGCGAACGGATAATGTTAAACGATATTCTTTAAATTTTAACTACGTAGTTCAAGATTTTAGTTGAAACACTTTTCAATTTATCGTTGCATAACATCTGTACATTTAACAAAAGTGGAAGACCTTTGACTTATTATGAACAGTTTAATAATGTTCATATTGCTGTGTTTTCTTGGCCGAGCTATTACGGTGAGTGAATTAGTTTTAGGCTTATTAGAATACTAGGAGAAACCACTGCGTATTAAGCACGCCAACCCCGTTGGAACCTTCTATACACATAATCATGTTTTGTTTTCTTTATAATAAAGGTGTAGGATTAATAATAACCCCAAAGCTAAGATGGTAAATAATGTTAAATGTTCAAATCACATTATTTTGTATATTTTTTAACAGCAGTTATAATAAGGGTTAAAAGAACCAGCAAGGCTCAGGTCTACACTTTAATTAAAACCTAACCTAAAATGCAAATAAATAATTGCTTCAAAGATTGAAATCAGCTGTTAATGGGAATATTAGAGCAAACAACTGTTTTAACTGTATTTTATTCAATTGTTTGCTATGATGTGAAATGTAAATTTGTACATGTGATAGTTCATCAGTCTAGGCCTAACCTAAGAATGTTTTCCGACTAAATTTACAAATATGAGATAAAAAATGTTTTTATAAAAATGAATTACAGTAGAGCGTCGATAATCCGAACGTCAATAATCCGAAACGTCAAAAATCCGAACGCATTCCGAGGCAGCCCCTGCAAAAAATTTGTTTTCGCAAATTCCAAATGCGTCGTTAAAAATCTTCATCGCAGTTTGACATTGTTATCTCTTTTTAAACACTTCTTAATATACCTGCTCTCACACGCCCTCACAGCAGACTGGCTGTCACAATGCTTATAAGCTAATAAGCTGCTTTAGCGCTAGCAATAAATAAACAGCGTGTTTGTCCGAGGGTTGATTAAGGCGGGGAAATTACCTTGGCTTGTCTATTGTTAGCTGTTATAGTGTTTTAGTACAGAAAAGTTATTTCAATTTTCTTTGTGTAAAGTCCCGGTTTTTTACTTTCCTTACCCTATACTAGGTAAGGTAAGTATTGCGATCGACCCAAAAATTCGATGTCGAGTTTTCATAATATCTTTACGTTTCAAGGCCCCCTGAGTCCAAAAAATGCATTTTTGGCAATTGGTCTGTCTGTGTGTCTGTGTGTCTGTGTGTCTGTGTGTGTGTGTGTCCGGAGTGCACAGGGCAAACGGCTGGACGGATCGAACTGAAATTTACAGGATATCTTCAAACACGTAAACAATTAAACCCATGTAAATTTGAAGCAAATCGGAGGTGGTGTCTTACCGTGGGACCAGTTTTTAGCACATTTTTGGTATTTACTCCAAAACCCCTCTAACGATTTT
>JAGFPH010012494.1:5589-28460 GCA_018207615.1 Philaenus spumarius | reverse complement strand
GGGGGGGTTGGGGGGGGGGGTCAAAGTTACAAAATCACGATTTCTCTAAAACCATCGAACGGATTGGAATGAAATTTGGTATGTAGCTTCCCCTAGGGACATAGGTGCTCGTTAAGAAAGTTTTTCAAAAAATTCGAAATTTTAGGGGAGGTTTGGGGGATCAAAGTTACTACAAAAGACCATCGAACGGATTGGAATGAAATTTTTTATGTAGCTTCCTCTAGGGCCCTAGGTACTCGCTAAGAAAGGGTTTTAAAAAATTCGAAATTTTAGGGGATTTGGGGGTCAAAGTTACTAAAAAGAAACACCGAACGGATTGGAATGAAATTTATTATGTAGCTTCCTCTAGGGCCTTAAGTGCTTTTTTTAGGGGAGGTTTGGGGGCGGAGGGTCAAAGTTACTAAAACTCCACATAAGAAATACATAGTGTAATATATTTATTGATATAAAATATTTTTTGTTAATATACATTTAACTTTGATCTGTCTATCCGTGCAAAGCCGGGTCGTGCCAGCTAGTCTACTATATTTCTACTTGCTCTGTTGAATTCGATTCGACTCTTGTTCATCTTGAAGTTCATATAAAACCTCATTCACCGAATCGAAAAAAAAATATTTTGTAGTTATTGATCCTGCAATCAAGTAATCTGTAAATTGAGACTTAAACAACACAATCAGAGGTTAACACCATTTTATGTAGAATACATGTAAAACGGTCGTGGTCGATCGAAGCCTAAGGCAGGACCCCAAGCTGTAATGGAAACATCGCGGAACTTACACTGTTGTAGTATTACGAAACAGTTTGGCGGACGTACCCAAAAAACCGTTATACTCATCATCATTTTGTGTAACGACACTCAACGCCTCCTTGATGTAGTTAGTAGTGACATTTTTGTCATGTTGAAGTGCGGGAAGACACGTTGACTTTAGGTTTTAAGCTTAGGTTCACAACTCAACTTTCATCATTTATATGGTTCCTATTGTAACGGAACAGTTACTGTTTTGTCATTTCTGTCTTCCATTTCTGTATGTCTGTGTGTCAGTCTCACGATTACGGCCAAACGCCTTGACCGATGTTGATGATATTTTGCATGAATGTTCCTTATTCTTAGGCCGAGCCATGTATATATAAGGTTTTTTTCCATTTTTCGTTTTTAACCCCTTAAATAAAATAAAAAATGGCGGCCACACCGTTTCTCTCAGTGTAAGCTTTTTTCCAAAGCCAGTTTGTGGCTTAACCGTAAGTCGAATTTAAAAACTAATGACATTTTGCCAATAGAAAATTTTATTTTCAACAAAATTGTATTCTTGATTTTTTTTCGTATCTCTTACGGTAAGCTCACAAAATGGCCGTAAACTTCAAATTTGTTAAAAATCGTCCACGTTTTTGTATTTCAGCCATGTTTTTATACGTTTATTCAAAACCAATTCAAAAGTGTTCCATAGCTTTTTTGTAGATAAAGGTTCAAAGAATGCATATATGCCTGTAAAAAAATGATTGAAGTAAAATTAACAAAGTTATTAGCTCAAGAAACATTTATTAGTTATTAGCATGTTCAGTAACGAAAGGAAAAAGTTAAAATTTAGGCCTACATTAAAAGTAGTAAAAATTTTTGTAATTCTTTTCATAAATGTAAAGAAGTTTCGTAATTTAGTTCTGAATAGAATTGTATAAACATATTTATTAATTTCAAATTTCTTATTTTGAAAACACCAGTTTTTATGTTCCTACTACAAGACTGCTAACAAAACTAGGCCAGTTTTGAATAGTAATTTAGGAATATATCCTTTGCCCAAAAATGGCATATAATAATAAGAAAGTGTAGAGAATAAATCAAAGAATTAAACAGAATACATAAAAGTATTTGACTTAGCTTTATTTGAATTACAAAATGAGATGAAACAAATGGAACGTCTCGGCGATAAAGGACATACAAAAAATGACCGTTAGACACCGTGGGAAGGTACATGGGTTGAGAATAAAGTTGAGGTTACTATCACGACGTTTTAACATCGTTTGTTTTCATTATTTCTAATATTTGAATATGGTATATGATATGGAAGTTATGGAACTGTAAATACATTGTTAAGTTTTAGTTATTTAAGTATGTAAATATTTAATTCTATGTTTTGCATCGCGGGAATTGCAAAATAATGTTTAACTTCCTAAACATTGTGCTTACTTCCTTTCTGGCACACTATTTTTAACCTAAGCTCAAAACCACATTTGTTATTTCAACGAGCGAGGCCTACTGTTCACAGGACTACTAGTTAGTTGCGACAAAAAACCTTTATTGACTGGGCGAATAAAAACCTTTATTCAAAATGTAGAACTGGCGATGAAATTCAAATCAATTTAGCGTACCTGCCCACATAGGGGCTGTTAAAACGTAAACGTTTTCGCTTACCACCACGTTTTTAATTTCGTTTTGACGCTTCTGTCGTTGGATATAAGAATCCAAAGTCGTTAAAAATTATTTGCTTTTTCTGAACATTCTATCTGATGCATTTTAAAATCGGTAAGATATCAATGATGCGGTGTGGTGTAGTGTTTAGCGCGATAGTCCAATGTTGCTAAAGTTTAAGGCCAACACAGTTGCAAGGGTAACTCTTAAGGGTCTGCTGTAGTGGCGGCCAGCGGTAAAAATACATAAATACCGCTTAAAAATAAAGAATAGTTTAATGCCGAATTTTTCAGTATTTTCACAAAATGTTTTTGAGCTACAACAACCAGCTAAATTTTACATGAAAGGTATTGTCAAGAGCTACAAGAATCCACTAAGAACCCTTTTAATTCATCTACTAGCTGACCCGTGCGAAGCATTCGCATTCTAACTTACATAAATCCCACTTAATTAAAGTACACACCGTATATTTAGTATCGTATAGTGCGTATATTAATTAAAAATAACAATGTAGTGGCGTAACGGCAGCTCTCCAGCTGGGTATTGTTATCATCAGTGTTGCCAACGTCAGGAAAATATCCCTACAACTTACGATCTTACATCACTGTTACTTTCGGATTATTTTTATTTCTTTTTTTTGTATTTTTCGTATAATTGTATTTTCTACATTTTTCCGGTGTAGCGGTTAAGGAAAGCTTTAAAATGATGCCTCATTCATGTAATTTGACGATGTATTAAGGAAGTTATGGCGTACCGACAAAAAAATGGCCTTGAGAAATAATATATGTGATTTATTGCTTTTTTTATTGTTTAAATAAAGAATTACCAAAATAACGTACGTCTCACTAATTTAACTTTTATCCAGGACTGAAACTGAAGAAAATTTTAAAATCACAAAGAGGTCTACATAAACTAATTTCATTAATAAAAATATCAGTGTCAAAGGTCGTGGTTATTTCAAAAAGAGAAACAAGTTACTTACAGCACTACTGAAAACACTGAACTAGCATCAAGCGCACAGAATCAGGTGTAGCAGAACAGAGAAGGGTGAGGGAGCTACATGTAGCGACCTGTCGCCTAGTTTGGCCGGCTTCATTAGATAACACGGGGAGCGTATTTGTCGCCGCGACCAGAATACGCTCTCGGATGCGTTCTGTTTGCTGTCGCTGGTCGTGGATCGCCTAGCGTGGCCGTAGGCCTATCTATATCATTCACTGCTTTCTACTGTTTTTCTTTGTCGCAGCGACCAGTCGCCTAGCGTGGGCGTAGCCTCATAGGCCAGCTTTCTCTGGATTCGATGCTTTTATCATAGATCATGAATAATAAATAGATCTTGCATCCATACGGCAGCAGTGTGGCGAAAATTAGGTTGTCGGGAAAATAGTGCATGATCGCGCCGCGAGGTAGCGCTAGGGAGAAATCATTGGTAGCATTGGTCTTTCACACAGCTTCCGTCGTTTCCCCAATAGATAGCACTACTATCGTCGAATTTCCAGTGTGGAACGAAATATTGCATTGGATCGGAGTTCTATTAGGTTATCCAAATACAATGCTTTTATACAAGTGGTATTGCACCCCCTTAACAAAATTCGAGTGAGCAAAATAGTCTACAGTTCAATTTAAGGGTTTGCTTTGGTAGCACAAAATAAAATTATAGTCTGAAGCTAAAAGACACTTTAACCATAAAGTTAAAATTATCGCTTTAGGATCATGCACTTACAATTCCTACACTAAAATTTAATCCTTGACTATCTACAAAGTCTCGTCTCCAACTAGATCTAATTTTAGTCTTAATAATGAGTAGCTATACTTTTAGTTCTGGACTTATTATTATTTTGTTCGAGCAATAATGTTAACCTTAAGTGTTTGAATTTTTACCGAAACTTTATAATTTGTATCGTCTGCAACACTTTGAATACAACTTAGGGCAATGTCAACGATCTTATTTTGGCTACAAGTCTTATTGGAAGGCTTGTAAAAGTATTTATTCCCTCTTATTTTGGATGTGAATTATATCGACCTAGGCCATATAGTGCAATTAGTAAACGTATAAAGATATTGTATTTGTTATTTAAGTTCAAATTATTTTGTTTTGTTATAAACATAATGGTGAATTTATTTCAAATTTGCAAAAACGTTACGTTATTAAGTAGGCCTAAATTATTTGTAAATTGTAATTTTTGTAAAATTTATGTTTTATTTAGTTTTACGAACTTAAGGGTCTGCTCCAGTAAACGAGAAAGCAACCGGAAACGCAACCGCTTCTCACTGTATCCCTATCTAAACAGTGCAATTTCTTGCAGCTGAACGCTTTGACATTGCCTCATTTCAAACCATTTTATAAGTCTATCTTTTGTAATAATTGAGTGTTGAAAAAAACTGAATATTCTTTATAAAATTTCGGATCCGGCTTGCAAATTTTTTTTCATTATTAATTTTTTATTGTGTTAGGAAAAAAATTCAAACTTTGTACTTACACAATGTCAGTTACTTGACAAATGAAAGAAATTTTAAAAAATATAAATTGCAAGACGGATGCGTATTGTGAGTGTGCTTAAAATGAGACCTTGCAAACAATTTTATGGTAAAAAGTAAACGAAATAAATGTTTTGAAATTTAACATTGTTTTTATGGGATAAAAATCCAAGATTGCCGCCACTACAGCAGACCCTTAAGGTTATTTTTCGAATTTTGTGATGAATCTTGTCGCATGTCGCAATTTTGTCCTTCTATCACCTGTTGATTCTGTGACCGCAGCCTATATGTTAAGCTTGTGTGTGGCCGCTCGTCAAAGCAGTAAACGGTGTCCCCTTTGATTTAAACTCTTAACCTGATATATTGCCTTAAAGCTTAAGTTGTTAAAAAAACAAAATTAAAAATGATCTTCTCATTTTGTTTCTGTTAATAAACATGGTATTAAAGACGATGAGTAGTTTTATTGAGTAAAATCAAAAGTGAAATTATCTACCGACATCCAAAACTCAGTAGCGTCAACTGACCTTATAAAACTAAACCAATTAAACAGTTTATTACGGGACTTTCTCCTGCGACGGTATCACAAAGTCGCTTCCTGTATCGATATCAGTAAAACACGTTCTTGAAACAATCGATATCTACCGTATCATAACGTCCAGATATCGATACAGAGTGATCGATGTGGCCAGTGTTCCTTATACGTCTAATTAGGTTTAGGATGTAAAGTGAACAGATAATCGTGGCTGTAGCTGCACAGACAATAGAGATAAACATCGCTACAAACAATAGTCGATAGTTGATAATCGATAGTTTGGGTCACATCGTGAATCAGCTGTTATAATTTAGTTGTGACTAATAAAAATAAAGCGGAAGCGGAGGTGCTCGCTGAGTTAACCTATTTTTGTATTCTACTTTGCTGCAGACCCCGTACAGATTCCTCACCACAAACAGATTGTCGTGAAATTTGTGATTGTGAGTAGCTATGAAAAAACTTACAAGATTTAAAACGATAAATGTAGGCCGCATACAACAGATAATAGGAAGGAGTAGCTGTCATTGAAAAAACTCACACAACATTTCATGTCATTTGCAGAGCAATAAAATTTTTATTGACTTAGGTGAACTATTCTTGCATCAATTAATTATCACTAACTTTCAGTACAATCTGTATGGGTATACTCCATAGAACTCTATTAATGACCAGTAGAGTATTAATAGAGTTCTATGGTGTACACTGAGCGCGGATATATAGATCTGTGGCCTACGTCACTGGAGGGGGAGAGATAAAGAGCGCGCAGCTTGCTACTAGCCTTGCCACAAACATCTTGCTTCCACTAACTCACTTTGATAGTAGTATGGTAGCTAGTAGTCTATACTTACGGTAGTATTGTCTTTTTTAAACGCCCATTTGATTATTCCTTGTCGGAACTTTTTTAATAAAGTTACTTTTTTTATGAGAAATGTATTGCTTTACTCAGCGACACCTACATGATAAATGTCTTCATGTCAGGTTAGCACAAGGCCGCGCATGCGCAGGAGCGCCCCCTTGCCCACCCCACTCTGTAAACTGTTCAAGTTTTAACGGTCACCTCAGCTCAAGATATTCCGCGCGCAGTGTAGGAATCTGTATGAGTTAAAAAATCTGTATGTAGCTGTAAGAAATTATGTTATACTACTTACTCAGTTTTATAAACGTGATTTATTAAAAACAAATATTATTTTAATATCTTAGTTTAAGTTCACTCTTGTAAAATCACCCACTAATAAGGCCACAGTAATCACCAATCACTCATTAGACTTAAGCATCCGAATACGTGTTGTTCGTCATTGTGTTAGCAGTTATTTTATTTGTTAATAACTTTCAATAATTGTGTTTGCCATCGCATATTGCAGCCAGCTAGCCATGGCAAATAAAAGAATTGAACCTAGAGATCAAACAACTTAACTTGCAATAAATACAATTTTATTGATATCGATAAACATCTTTGTAAAACCATTTCTCGGAGTACTTGTTGTTTGATATGTCGTACTAAAATATAAAATAGCTGTTTTTCCGAAATTAAATCGCTGAGAAGGAAATGGGTTTACAGATTGGGATTTCTCTCTAAAAAAAAAAAATAGTACACAATGATTTAATGCAACCCTGAACCACGAACAGAATGAAAAAAAAAAAAAAAAAAAAAAAACAACAGCAGAACAATTTAATAGAAAGTAATGTCTATTGTACTACCCTTATAGTCCAGTCAACAAAACGTTACAGAGGGAAATGGAAGGAACATAATTTTTGATTTGGGACATTCTTTGGACTAGTTAGGAGGTAAACGTACTAAAAGTCCTCACTTCTAGCAGGTGAGCGGGGTGCATGGGAGCACGTAGAAGGTCCTTTTCGGTTTTTCACTTATATCTCGAAAACTATGAGTCTTATCGATAAGACGATTCTACACAAAATTAAAGCTCCCAAAATGTTCTACGAGATTGATCTATTCACTTTTTCAATATCTTGCATAGTTTCCGAGATATCCGCACTCAAAATTCGCTTATTTTTGGAAAACGAAAATTTTTCCTGGCGTTTTTTTTGCCTTATTTGTCTAGCTAACTTTTCAGCGTTTCGTCCTACGATATGACGAAACAGTTATATAGCGTTAAATTTCCTTCAAGAATATATGATATTTTTTGATATTATCTTCAACCGTTCAAAAGATGGAGCGGTTTTAACTACAAGTGTAAATTCTGAGATTTTTCAGAAAATCTTACCAATCTTTATTTTTAGCGAAAAACCGAAAAAAGGGACATTCTACGTGCTCCCCTGCATCCCACTCACATGCTAGAAGCGGGGACTTTTATATGTTAACCTCCTAACTAGTCCAAACTATGTCCCAAAGTCAAAAATTGTGTTCCTTCCATTTCCTTCTACACCCCCCTTTTGAGCATTCATTGACCGGACTTTGAGTAGTGTTGATTGTAAACTGAGGATGATGACAATGCCATTGAAATGTGCATAAGGGTAGTACAATAAACATAACTTTTAATTAAATTGTTCTGTTATTGTTTTTTGGTCCTTCTATTTGTGGTTCGGGGTTTCATTTAATCATTGTGAATTTGTTGTCACAGTGCTCTTCAAACCTTTGTAAAAAAACAATAGGGCTAATCATTTCACCCATAATTAATTGTGCCAACCAAGCAAGGGCATGAGCCGTAATGTGAAACACTCAGTTGTAAATTATATTGAACTTTTATTCCCAACCGAAGTAACAAATCGTAGATTATTAAGTATTTTAATTTATCGTTGAAAATAATGAAGTGCAACCCCAACGCTCAGCTGATGCACAGATGCACAGAGTTCAGTAAACATCTGTTGAACCCTGACTTGAGCAGAGAGGCTCTCAAGTGATGTTTGGAAATCAATTGAACACAAGTGCTGACAGTGGAATTATTTTTAATTACAGGTACGAAATCCCGGCCCGTCCTGTCAGTCTTCGGCTCATCCGGTCTGCGATGCGAACTCTTCAAAGGCTAATTTTAAACATCCTACTGCATGTTTTACTGAGGTCATAACTCGTAATACATTTATATTGTAAAATTTGTTTGTGATCGGTCATCTCCGGAAATATTGAATCCGTACTGATGAAATGTATAATGTATTGAGTACATTTCACTTATTAGAATAACAAATATGCATCATTACAAAATCATTAGTAGGATGCATTAAATTTTTGTTACAGTGACTGGAAATTCTAAATTCTATCCTATTTACAAGAAACTATTCTACGATTTAGAAATAGTAAAAGAGAATTACATTTTTTGTAAAATAATTTTATAACTCACAACGAGGTGTGGATTCAATTTTTTTGCATTTCAAATGTTCACTGTGTTCTTTGGGATTGGTGCATTTTTTTAAATAATTTGTAGTAGTTTATATGTGCTCGTAATGTGTTAGTTACAATTTGTCAGTTATAAATTGTTAGTTGCAGCTCATGTTTCACTGAGGATGACGACTTTATCGTTGAAACGCGTTTGAATACTAAACGTAAGTGTGTGAGAATTAGTGTTACTGTTATTCTTAAGGGTCGGCTCTAGCTGTCGGCCATGTTGGTTGACACTCCATAAGACCAATGTTAAATTAAAATCCATATTTTTCCTTTATTTTTGATCGGATAATTATGAACGATATGTCATTTTAAAGCTATGGCCAATACGCATGCAAATGGCTTTTCCAAAATTAAGAAAAACGTTTTGTTTAATATTTATTAACAATTTAAAAAATTAATTTTTAATAATTTTTTATGTTGTCACTATTAGTTATAGCGAAAAAGTACCAAGCCATTTGCATGAAGAATTTCGTCCCCAAGAGTTTGGTATTTTTTTGAAAACGCTATTTGAACAATTGCGGGTTTTAAATGGATTTAGGCTGAGCAATGTCCGTGTAACCTACCGCCGCTATAGGGTGACTTTAAATATTTTTTTACGATGTAACTATTAATTATAGCGAAAAATTATCAAGCCATTCGGTAAGGGTCTGCTCCAGTAAACGGGAAAGCAGCCGGCGACTGAGCGCTATCTAAACACGGCAGCTGAGCGCTTTAACATTGCCTCATTTCAAACCATTTTATAAATCCATATTTTTTATTGAGTGTTGAAAAAAACCTGAATATTCCTTATAAAACTGCGGATCCGGTTTGCGACTAACTTTTTATTATACATTTTTTATTGTGTAAAAAAAGTTCAAACTTGGTACTTCAAAAATGTCAATTACGTGACAAATGAAAAAGATTATACAAAACGTGAAACGCAAAGCGGATGCGTATTGTGACTGTGCTTAAAATGAAGCCTTAATTTTATGATTAAAAAATAAACGAAATAAATGGTGTGAAATTTAACAACGCTCTTATGGGATAAAAATCCAAGATGGCCGCCACTGCAGCAGACCCTTAAACAGTGAACATTGGTACTTACAGTTCCTATGTCCAGGTTCAAATTTAACAATTCACACTACGTTCTGATCACAGAATTTATTTTACAAGAGTTTTCTTTAATTTTTTCTATTTTTAAATTGTAGGGTAATTGCTTGTAAATGGGACAGTATAAATAACATTCATAAAGTCCCTTTAACCCCTTAATTATTTTTGTTATTGAAAATAAGTTAACAAAACTTTGTGCATATCTAACAGGACAAATTTTTGACATTTCTGAACCTTTATGATTTCGGGTGGCTTGAGGGGATAGTTGGTAAACAATTTCAAATATAAAAGGTAGGTCATGTAATGCATCATTGAAAAGCTTATTAAAAGAGAAACAGAATGTAGCAAACTAGAGCTTAGTATCTTGCTTCGTTTTAAAGTAATGGACAATCAAAGTTCTGGAAAATGATATTGTTATCATATAATCGAAGCAGGTTATTAATTATTTGTTAATATTAGAAATAAGTAGGTTGTATGTTATTTTCCAGAACTTTGATTGTAGATTGCTTTGAAACGAAGTAAGATATTAAACTCTAGTTTGCGCCGTTCTGTTTCTCTTTTAATAATCTTATCAATGGTGTATTGCATGACCTACCTTTATATTTTAAATTTTTAACCCACTACCCCCCTAGAGCCCTCCAAAATCATAGATTGTCAGATATGTCAACAAATTTGTGCTGTTATGCAACACAAGATAGGATTCAAAGTTTTGTTAACTTATTTTCCGTAAGAAAAATAACGAGGGAGGTTAAAAGGACTTATGAACACTCTGTATAACTAAGCTATATGCCTATTTTCCCCACCCTCATTCGTTCAACTGGCATAAATCAAATACGTTCAGCAAAGAACAAAATTTATACATGCAGTTAGGCTAAATCTTTTCATTTCATTTTAATGCATAATGGCTCTAAAAATGTCTTTTTCTAAACAAGTAGTCTCTGCTATATTTGATGAAAAACTGTTCCGAAGAAAACAATTGTTCATTTAATGTTTTATTCTTGAAAAAGTTTGTTTTTCTATCACTTGTTTTATTGTTAAATTTGAATTGAACAGGCCTAACTTATCCTTCGGTTGATCTTCCACTAAAATTTTTCTGTTGTACATTATTTTATGTATTAAAATTTAGTCAATGAAAACAATAAAGACACTAAACATTCAAGTGGCAAATATGTGCTACTGGTTCCTTTACTTTCTGTTCATAGGCCAGTCGGTAAAGGTCAATTTAGACCAAAAGTACCAGTAATTTGCAATACGGCTGAATTTTTTTTATAAGTACATTAAAGTATGTAGATTAACATAAAAAAAAGTTTACCAGTCTATCGATTTCCCAAAGTCGAAAAAAAAATCGATTATCATTTTTTTTTTCGATTATTCTTAATATTTCGAGCTGGGATGAAGATAGAGGAAAATAAAAAATACCACCATGTAGGGGAGGTATTTTTCAACGAAAAAGGTAATATGTATTTATTTCGTCCGAGCAATGGTTTGTCTGGAAAAAATTCGATAATGCAGGTATGTATTTTGCAGCAGGGAAAATCACTAAAAGGGGGCATCTTATTCGTATATGAAGCGTTGGCTCATTCTAAATAGGCAGAATTTTAATATATCGAATTGAAACTTGACATAGGAGTTAAAATATATATTTTAAACATTTATGCTGAGCCTCAGCTTGTTATCTTGAAAATTACCCGATCTAGAGCCACTTGACTTATTAATGGGTTTCTCGATTTTAGGAGTACCGGACCCACCAATTCATTTTAAACAGCTCCAGTTTAGAAAATTTTCAAATTATCAACCTGAAAGTTTTTTTACAACTTACATATATATATATTCAAACAAGTTCAAGGAGTATAAACATTTTTCATTAATTACTTTTGAAAGCACAAGTAAATTAAAAAAGTATAATTTTAGACCTTTTTAGATTTTTCATCAAAACGCTTGAGTTGATCAGCTGCAGATTAGTCATTTTTTTAAATATAGTTTTTAAAATAAGTATAGCAAAAAAAAATTGTATTTTTAACTTCTGTATCAATTTTTAAATCGATATGTTCAAAAATGTCGAAAATGGAGTCGTTGAATACAAAAGTGTTATAGTTAAAACGAGATAGGTAAAACAGAAGACTATTTTCAAGCGCCTCGTTTTTAAAAATAACAAGAAAAAATCGTTGATACTTACTAAGAATATTTATACTGGTGTACTCAACTTGTAAAACAAATTTGGTGTTGATATTCCAAAAATTGACGAAACTGGAATAGATTGAAATTAGTTCGTGGGTCCGGTACTCCTAAAATCGATAATCGAAATCGACTCCTAGATCGGGTCATTTTCAAGATAACAAGCTGAGACTCAGCATAAATGTTTAAAATGTATATTTTAACTCCTATGTCAAGTTTCAATTCGATATATTAAAATTCGGCCAATTTAGAATGAGCCAACGCTTCATATATGAATAAGATGTCCCCTTTTAGTGATTTCCCCTGCTGCAAAATACATACCTGCATTATCGAATTTTTTCCAGACAAACCATTGCTCGGACGAAATAAATACATACGACCTTCTTTGTTTAAAAATACCTCCCCTACACGGTGGTATTTTTATTTTCCTCTATCTTCATCCCAGCTCAAAATATTAAGGATAATCGAAAAAAAAGATAATCGATTTTTTTTTCGACTTTGGGAAATTGATAGACTGGTAAACTTTTTTTATGTTAATCTACATACTTTAATGTACTTATAAAAAAAAATTCAGCCGTATTGCAAATTACTGGTAGTTGTAACCTATACCGACTGGGCTATCAGTGGAAACGCCGGTAACCGAATATTGCCAAAATGTTCAGTCGAGTTACAGGGACACTTAAATACAAATTCTCCGTTATTGTAGAGAACTATATTCTTATGTGTGTGAAATAAACACGTTTTCACCTTCCAAGAGGTGTTAACTTTAAAAGTCGTTATTGTAATGGCGCGATCTCCTCCGGACTCTAATGTTATTGTGATGATGTCTAACTCGTGAACTAGTATTATAACATTATAAATACGTGTTCAACCTATCTTCAACTATTTTAAACACAACTTTAGTTTCCAGAGGAAGGAAAATTACATGAAACGTATACTCATTAAAACTCATCGCTTAGTGGTCCGCGTTCTTATCGTTGCGTTCAAGAAGAGAAGAGGGGTTTACATGTTTTTTGTAGGAAATTATTATTCATTATCGAACTTTAGATTTGCTGCAACATTGAAGCAAGTGTTGAAATGTGTTGGGTGGAATGTGCGAATTACGTGAAGTTGAAAGATTGGTCAATTGTTCCGACAGTTATTTACTTTATTAAGTGTAAACATTTATATCATTCCTCCGATCGTATTTTTTGTATAAAACTGGTAACCCCAACACCAAACGTTTTCAAAGATTGAACACACCTTTTTAGTAACAGCATGTATGCGTTTTTATGTAGTAAATAATTGCTAATTTATAAAAAAAAAAAAACACTATGATAGACGTATAAATTGTTGTGATTGTTCTGTAACCTTGATCAATCGTTATATCTGCCAGTAATGTATCAAAATTGCCGAGAAACTTCGGCGATAAGTAAAGAGGAAATACTTTGCTAGTACATTTTGTATTATAATTTTTAAACTTAAGTACGGAAAATTCGACAGTTCTTTGAAATTAGCTCTTTTACACGCCATCGACTAGAGAAAAATGTAGTTGGTCCCACGTTGATCTTTATAATTAGGTAATTTTTTCACTTTCAACTCTTGCACTAGGCGTGGGTTCAATCTATCGATGAAACAGACAGATCGAGTGAATGGTTATTTTCTAATTTCGTCTATCTATCGATATAAAGTTATTTATTATTTAATCGAAACCTGTGCGAATTTCGTAGCAGGTTAGTATTCCTGATGTCGAAACTTAATAGGTTTTAACTTTTAATCTATCAAAAATAACAAATTGGATTTCTATTTTTAATTAATTAAAATGTATTTGTTGTAATCAAAAATTGTATAATTAATTATGTTTTGAGACAGTTTCATTTAAAAAAGGTTTTCTTCTCCATAATCTTGATTAAAAACTTCAACAAGCTTCTTAACTAGAAATTTTGATCTGATAATAAACATAAGATGTATTTGCCGTCGTTCTTAATTATTTTAGAAACTAGAAAAAAGCCTCACGAGGAATCTGCAGAAATAGGTATCAATCGTATCATACTAAAAAAATTATAATTCCATTATTTTCTTTTAATTAAAATAAAACGCACTAAATTCAGAAAAAAGTATCAATAGATTTTTTAAATAAAACCAAACAAACTCAAAAAGGGTTCTTATAAATAAACCGATGAAATAAAAATGGCAATTAATTCTTAATTTTTTGATAATGTGTAATGGCATTTACTTTCCAAAATTGTATCAAGGAAACAAGAGACTTAAACTCAAAGAAAAATATACATTAAACTTCCCTATTCAATTTTATGTTCAATGACACCTAATATGAATCTCCTTCGACTTGACATTTTTAGATCGTAATACAATACAAAAACTAGATGGCGAGCACAAAGGTTTTGAGGATTCGTTTTGATCGAAGTTGTAAACAACATAACCTTAAAAAATATAATCTAGTCTAGATTTTCTGTTGAATTGTTGAAGCTAATCAACTATTAAAAATGTACACCATTATTCCGATTATGTCTTTATAGTATCAACGCAAAACATAACCTAAAGTTATAAACATACCGTTAAAGTGGTTCAAAACAGTTTTTTTCTTTTTTGTTGAAGTACTAAAGCTGATGTACGAAATTAGCTGTTTTGTGTTTGAGAATACCGTTTGACAGCTGTTTGTGTACGATTAATAAAGTACCAAAATGTAATGTAGTTATATTATTATAATATACAGGATGTCCAGTAATTACGGGATAAAATTTCGGGAAATGGTTCTATGGGTCAAAATAAGAAAAAAAGTTCATATAAACATAGGCCCGAAAACGCTTCGTTTTAAAGATATCCGCCATTTTGTTTTTTGTACAAAATGCATCATATCTAGAGAACGGTTTGATTGATTGAGTTCAAACTTTGTATTAAGTTTATTCTAATAATGGTATATCTCGATAAAAATAAACGAATAAATCTAATCATGCATTTCAAAATAGCAGCTGTTTGAAAATTTCAAATCTAAATTACTCAAAAACCGTACATTTTATCAAAAAATGTCATGATACCTTTTTTGTAGCAATTTTGTTTCCCTTTCGGGTGGTGTAACTTTTAAAACAATCGGATGAATGATAGTAGCTAAGTTAAAGATAATGTCTGCAAATGTACATACAATATTGTAGTATTTTCTCTGTTGGTATAGGATGCCAAGTTAAACAAATCAATTATTACACATAACTTAACTATCATTATCATTCATCCAATTGTTTTGACAGTTACACCATTCGACAGGGAATAAATAGGGCTACAAAAAAGTGTGTTGACATTCTGGTAATAAATGTTGGAGGTGTAATATGTATGCTTGACTCTAGTCTAAGAATGACGTCAAACCCCTCTTAACAAGACAGCCAGTCTGCATTCACGTGTGGGGTGAAAGCTAATGAATTCGTCAAAGATTAAAAAAAAACTTAAACTAATATATTATAATCAGATGAAATATTGGCAATGAAATATATACAGGTACATAATTTAATATTAATACATAATTAATAATAAGTACGTAATTAATATATGTCAAGACCAACATCTTGATTAAGTAAGGCCTGCAACAACAAATACAACTTTTAGCACAATCCGCAGTATAATAATTTGGCACTACTCAACACAAAAAGTCCTGATTGACTATCAACAATGAACGTAGAGCAAAAACTGCTTAAGATAAAAATATGAAAATTTGAAAGTATATTTTTATTGTGTTATTGACCCTCACTAAGAATGAAATTTGGAAAATTTACGTTTTAAAGCGAATTTTTTTTTTGAAAATACTAGGTTTACTCCCAGCCATATAACAGATAAAAGAGCTGATTCAAATCAAAAGCTTACAGAAATTTTAATTTAGGCCTATATGAACCAGCAAACGTTTTCCGAACGCATTTATTACCAAAATGTCAACACACTTTTTTGGAGCCCTATTTTTCAATTTATTCCCTGTCGAATGGTGTAACTGTCAAAACAATTGGATGAATGATAATAGTTAAGTTATGTGTAATAATTGATTTGTTAAACTTGGCATACTATACAAACAGAGAAAATACTACAATATTGTATGTACATTTGCTGTCATTATCTTTAACTTAGCTACTATCCTTCATCCGATTGATGCCAGTTACACCATCCGAAAGGGAATCAAAAGGTCTACAAAAAAGGTATCTTGACATTTTTTTATAAAATGTACGGTTTTTGAGTAATTTAGATTTAAAATTTTCAAACACCTGCCATTTTGAAATACATGATTAGATTTATTCGTTTATTTGTATTGAGATATATCATTATTAGAATAAATTTAATACCAAGTTTGAACTCAATCAATCAAACCGTTCTCTAGATATGATTTATTTTGTACAAAAAACAAAATGGCGGATATCTGGAAAACGAAGCGTTTTCAGGCCTATGTTCATATGAACCTTTTTTCTTATTTTGACCCATAGAACCATTTCCCGAAGTTTGATCGCGTAATTACTGGACATCCTGTATATTATCATAATATAACTATATTACATTAATATTCTCGTATAAATAACTAGATGGTAAAGTTAGGCGTATGTAAATCCTAAGTATGGTACTTTATTAATCACTAGGGGAGACCCTGCGTGCTCCTCACGCCAACCCAGAATGGAACCTTCTGAAAACAAATGTTAAGTTTTATTTATAATAAAGGTGTACGATTAATAATGACCTCAAAACTAAGGTGGTAAATAATGATAAATGTTCAAATCAAATTATTTCTTACATTTGATAACATCAGTTATAATAATGGTTAAAAGAACCAGTAAGGCTCAGGTCTATACTTAAAAACTCTAACCTAAAAGCTAGAAATACAAAAATAATTGCTTCAAATTTTGAAATAAGGTGTTAATAGAAATATTAGAGCAAACAGCTATATTATCTGTTATTTTATTCAGTTGGTTGGTATGGTAATAAATGTTAATACATGTGTTGGTTTATCATTCTAGGCCTAACCTAAGAATTTTTTCCAACTAAATTTACAAATATTGAAATAAAAAAGGTTTTTATCGAAATGAATTATAGCCTATGTTAATCAGGGATAGTACAGCTTTTATTAGTAAAACTATTTTTTCAATCGGTTCAGTAGTGCTAGAGATAAAACAATACAGAGATACAGTATTACCACCTACATACAAACAAACAAACAAACAAACAAACAAAATTTACCTCTTTATAATATTAAGTATAGAAGATTCACAAACACAAAACGGCTGATTTCGTTCATCAGCTTTAGTACTTCAACAAAAAAGAAAAAAAACTGTTTTTAATTACTTTAAAGTTATGTTTATAACTTCTAGGTTAGGTTTTTTGTTGATACTATAAAAAAATAATCGGAATAATGGTGTACATTTTTAAGAGTTGATTAGCTTAAATTATTCAACAGAAAATCTAGACTAGATTATATTTGTTAATGTTATGTTTACAACTTCAAAACCTCAAACCTTTGTGCTCGCCATCTAGTTTTTTTTTTTTGTATTGCGATCTACAAACGTTAAGTCGAAGGAAATTAATATTAGGTGTCATTGAACATAAAATTGAATAGGGAAGTTTAATGTATATTTTTCTTTGAGTTTAAGTCTCTTGTTTCCTTGATAAAGCTTTGGGAGAAAATTGTAGTTTTATTACGTTCAAAGCCGGATATATCAGACAGAAGTTTAATGAATTAATCAGAGGTTAGGTTTTCATAAGATTACGTTTCGGAACCGGATTTACGACAGGTTGTAGAGAAATTTCGCGAACCGTGTAAAGTTATTTTGAAAGTATTCACGTTGCGCCGTAAATGAAAGTAAAACCTAAAGCAGTGCACTTTTCCCAATAACCGGCTGTTTTACCCACGTTCACTCGAACGGCGAAGGACTTGTGTTTTATTATGATTTACAAACTTGTATAGAGTTAGATGAAGGTAAGGGGGGTTATTAATTTGACCAGAAGTGTAGTGGTGCTGCAGAGAATGTCTGGCGGGCAAGCTGTTCACCTTGGCCCTCGGGTCACTACGCCCCGCTCCGTCGATCCTCGGGTACATCGCTAATTCTGCTCCCGATCCTCGTCTTCTTGTTCCACATCGATGCATTTCCGCTAGGATTCATCTGTCCTGCAGGTCTACACACACATATATATATATAGTCAAGTAACTACACGAAGTTGTTCTGTTTATTAATACAGGGTGTTGTTTACCATATTAAAACTAAATAATGTATAAATATATAAAAACTATATAGCTTGACTTGTGAGAAAATAACTTGTGTCGTTTGTTAACTCAATCGCTATACCATCAAAATTTATAGTTTTTCAGTTAAAACGTAGTAAAATAGGCTCAAACCTCACCTCTTTGCGACAAACAAGGAGTTTCACGGAGAAACGGAATACATTTCTGAGAGGTTTTCTGAGTAACAAAATAAAGCAAACGTGGGACTGCCGATAGAAATAAAAACAGTCACGAATATAAATCATCGGTTATCATGAAATGTTATCATTATTTTTATCTTGTCCCATTTAAAAATTAAATCTGTGCAGGTGATGATAACCGCTAAGGGGTTTCACCTTAAAAAAAAGGAAATCTAAAAATAACACAAACATGATTGCCTATAGTTAAATAATAATAAAAACGCTGGATTTTACTATACTGAACCAACATAGGTTCGAGAAAGGCTTAGTTTATTATAGTTTTAATATCTGTTGATAAATATTAAAGTACAAAAGCTGATTTGTATTAAAAGCTTAACAACATAATTCAATGTTAGGCCTATACTGAACCAACACACTTTTCTTTAATGCATATACATTAATAATGCCATAGCAACAAGTTGGAAAATTTAATAATACAAAAATAAATTAGAAAGCACGATGATCATTTTAGAGGTATCACCAACTTACACTAATTTAACACAAAACTGGGAAGTGCAATGTCCATATCAGAGATATTATACTACAAAGTAGACTATTTTAACACAACTTACAAAATGAAGAAACACAATGTCTATTTCATTGGTTCTGCAGGTCTATACATATATGAAGTCAATTAAGTAACTACACAAAGTTATTGTGTTTATTAATCCTGCATGTTATTTATCATATCAAAACTAATATATATATATATATATATATACTTATATATACAATATATACATATAAGTATATAAACACTATATAACTTAACTTGTGAGAAAATAACTTGATATTACAAAACTCACGATTAAAACTTTACTAACTGAAATGCGAGCCATCTTCAGTGATGCAGGAGCTAAAATAATAAAAAAATATAACTAGTATATCAATTATAGTGCTACCTTAATCACATGAGATATTAGTCACTGTTGTCTCAACTGTACGGTTTACTGCATTTTCATGAATTTACCTAGTTTTAAACGTCATTGAAATCAATCCTAACTCTATTTGCTATTTAATACTGTCGTGTTATTTAATACTGATAAAATTTTCCGTTATAATTATTTCTGCCTTCAAATACTCCAATCGTGATCCATATTGTTTCACTTGTAATTTACGTGTTTTTATACAACAAAGTTTGTTGAAATTTGTGTTTCTAAAACTCAAACTAAAATTATTTAATGTAACCTTATAGTTTATAGCGTGACCTGTAAAAGAAAGTTCTTATTTTAAAAAGCTGTCATAGGACTGCCGACAGAAGTGAAAACAGTAATGAATTTATAGACTATAAATCATGTTTATGTTATTTTATATTTTTTATATTTAAATTTTAAATGTTACAAGAAAAAATATTGGTAAAATTTCTGATTAAACCAATATAACCAACGATTCATATTCATGACAGTTTTTCTTCTATTACTGATTACAGGTTTCTTGAAAATCTTCGAGTAAGGCTTAATATTAAAATTAAACAGCTAATTTGTAATAAAAGTTTAACAACATAATTTTAGGTTAGGCCTATACTGGACCAAAACACGTATGTTTAATGCATTTACATTCATTACCATAACAGCCAAGTTAGAAAATTTAGATATTTAACAAAAATGAGAAAGCACTATGTTACAGACATCACCAAGTACACTAATTTAATACAACTTACAAAATTAAAGAAGTGCAATGTCCATTTCATCGGCAGCGTGACGTGACTATATCCATACAGCTTTTGAATTTAAGCCTTTGAATTGACCACTGCCTACTTTATTTCGTCGATTTCTTCTTCTTTCAGCTTCTTCAGCTGTTACATTAAAACTTCTGGTACGTGTGTAAAACAACGAAGAAGAAGAAATCATCGACGAAATCAAAATCTTCTTTCTTGAAGACGCGTATCGCGAGTTCGTATATTTTACCCCATCAAAAAAGTGCTCGGTACGCCCAAATTTTTCCTTCAAAAAGTAATTTTGAATAAAAAATGTTCAATTTGACTTGGTATGCCAGTTATAAAGTTATGGCTAAAAATTTGATATTATTGTAGTTAGATTTAGCACAAAAGTAAATGCAGTATTTTAAAATGGTCACGTGATGAAGAATATATAGTTGGTTTGCGTGGTTTTAATAGTAATAAAGTAATATAATTCAATGCAACTTACTTTTAAGCTTATCAAGCTTTTAGAATAGGTCCAGATAACGCAATACTACATCTACTCAATCTAATTACAGTGATATCATATTATTAGTCAAATTTTTATTCCGGTCAACAAATTTGACAATTTTATTTTACTAAACCATTTGTCAAACAATGGTTTTTGAACGATGGGTAACAGAGGGGATATCGTCTAGCTAAACGTTCTGAGTGATAATTTTGAAAAGTCGTTTAAAGTTTTAATCAAAAATAAATATTAAAATTGGATTTTTTTTCTGTTTAACGTCCTGATGTTTTGCACTTGGCTAATGAAGACGGGACCTACAGTTTTACGTGGAATCCGAACCACAGCCAACGATGTCTGTTAAGAAACCATTTAGAAAATTATTCGGGGTCAATGGGAATTGTATTAAAATTGGATTTAATCCATACACTGGCAGTGTTTTAAATTGTTTCGAAGTAACTCGTGATTGAATTCTGGTTTTTGTTTTACGATTCTAAAATTCAGAAATGCCTGTACAACAAATTTTCAACACATTTTCGAATAGTTGGGCCAATTTTATTTTTATTTTTACAATATTCTTAACTTTGTATGATCTATAGTTAGAGGTTTCCGAAGCTGTAGATTGTCATTGGAATTTGGAAATTCGGGTTAGTGGAGCGAAGTTACCCTTCTTTTTTATTTTTAATAATTCGATCACGCAGCTGAACCGCAGCTGAACCGCTGACGTGATTTACGCGAATTTCCACAATTAAGTTTATATGTTTTACTGGTAGGCTACAACTAACTATTTGGGAATTTGGTCTAATCACGAAGGCGCTGCATAGCTGCATACGTGTACGAAATATGTTGGTATATTTTGTTTGCACCTCAGCCTCCAGCTTTGCGAGTTTCCACCTCGCCCTTGCGGCATCGGATTATGGACTCACAATCAATTCGCTTCGCTCACAGTGGAGTTGGTATTCCGACCGTCGGCCTCCCCACGTGGGTTTTAACCGAGTACTTTTATGGAATTTTAAGTGTTGATCGATTTTGGGGGAACCAGAAGGGCTATAAGGTCGTACAAAACAAAATGTGCAGAACAATCTTATTTATTATAAATTTTGTATATAAAACCCCCAAAAGGTTTCATTCTAGTACGGAAAATCTAAAACAAATGTTACTTCCAGTCAAAAACGTGCTTCCAGTTTTTGGATTGTTTTGGCTAACGAACTCGTTCGAGCGATTTATAAAACTAACGTGTGTACCAAATTTAAAAAAAAAAAATCGGACTTAAAATGCTCCCTTTAGAGTTCAAACACACAGCATATATACTGTACTAGCTGGCCCGATCCGGCTTTGCACGGATAGACAAATCAAAGTTAAATGTATATTAACAAAACATATATTATACCAATAAATATATTACACTATGTATTTCTTATGGGGATTTTTAGTAAATTTAACCCCCCAAACCTACCCTAAAATTTAGATTTTTTTAAAACCCTTTCTTAGCGAGCACCTAGGACCCTAGAGTAAGCTACATACCAAATTTCATTCCAATCCGTTCGGTGGTTTTTTTTAGTAACTTTGACCCATCAAAACCTACCCTAAAATTTTGAATTTTTTTAAAACCTTTTTTAGCGAGCATCTATGACCCTAGGGGAAGCTATATACCAAATTTCATTCCAATCCGTTCGGTGGTTTTGGAAAAATCGTGATTTAGAAACTTCGGCCCCCCAAACCCTCCTAAAATTTCGAATTTTTTGAAAACCTTTCTTAGTGAGCACCTATGGTCCTAGAGGAAGCTACATACCAAATTTCATTCCATCTGTTCGGTAATTTTGAAGAAATCGTGATTTAGTAATTTTTACCCCCCAAACCCCCGTAAAATTTCCAATTTTTTTAAACCCTTTTTTAGTGAACACTTATGGCCCTAGAGGATGCTACATACCAAATTTCATTCCAATCAATTCGGTAGTTTTGAAGAAATCGTGATTAACTTTGATCAACCCAAACCCCCCCTAAAATTTCGAATTTTTTCAAACCCTTTCTTAGTAAGCACCTATAGCCCTAGAGGAAGCTACATACCAAATTTCGTTTCAATCCGTTCTTTAGTTTTTGAGAAATCGTGATGAGTGAGTCAGTGGGTTTTCGCTTTTATATATTATACTAGCTGATCCGTACGGCGTTGCCCGTGGTGGTTGGTATTTTCAGTCTTTTTAACGTAATTGTATTCTTTTTAAGTGGTCAGTCAGTGAGTGGTATTTGGCTATTATATATATAGATCTTAAATAATAAAAGCACTATTGTCATAATAAT
>JAGFPH010012493.1:0-13257 GCA_018207615.1 Philaenus spumarius | reverse complement strand
CACTACACACTCGTAAAGTTGTTATTGTGTTTACAATGGACTAATGGGCTCACCAGACTGGCCATAAATCTACGTATAGAGCATTGCGTCGCCACTTTAATAAGGGATATCAAGGTCATCCCAGGGGTAACTGATATTAGACGCTTCCTGGGGGCTTGAAATAAAGTTGCACAAATACATTACAGCACAGCTGTTAAATACCAGCTGTCGCGCCAGACTTTATCTACGGTCGAAGTAAGGAAATCTCTAATAAGATGATGTTATAATTAGCGGGTCATATTTACTGAATACAAGGTTATAAAAACCGTGTATGTCTCAACAATCCATGTTTTTAATGCGATCATGTTTCACCGTTTCACTGACGGCATCTTCAGGCTGACACTCAACATAAAACACTAAACACTAATAACACTCATACGACATAAAATGGTTAAAATGTTAGTTTCTCACACTTGTACAATTTTTCGATAGGAAAGATGAGCTATCGCAGTGACCCTTATGGTGAGACCTAAGGTCGGGAATAGTAAATGAGAAACGATCATGGTTCCCAGAACACGCTTTCGGGTGTCATTAAAATATGTTATATATAAAAGAGTTCGCACTGATTTTCTAAGTCGTTCGAACGAATTCGTTAGCCAAAAAAATCCAACAACCGGAAGCACGTTTTTTTCATGGATTGTTAAAACGTAAAAGGTCTCTATCACCTTATTCATAAATAAGGAAATCCCCGATAGGCTACAACGAATTGTAATAATTACTTATACAAATATCTCTATATATATTGGCTTGGCCACTTTTACTTTCTCCACCCTATACGTTATAATAAAAGAGGATTTTATTTTAAATAATTTTATCAAATTTTCAATTGTCTATCTCAAAGCTGAAAGAGCACTACAAATATCTCACTGGTTCAACTTATAGGCTAGGCCTATTCCAACAATACAATAACTATAAGCTTTTAAGTTATAACAAAATCTGGTTTATTTAAACAATATATTGAATCTCCTTTTACATTTAAATCATATATAACAATCTTATTATTACATATCAAACATTGCAATTATTTTATAATTACTAATTATTAGATCTCTTAATCTCGGGTCAAAAAGGTTTGTGGCTAATTAAGTATGCAATCTGTAATAAATATTTAAAATTGCTAACTATTAAAGTATAAATTTCAAATAAATGTTCAATTTCTAGTTATGGTTCTTAATTTCTTATAATTTAACAATTTGGTAAGTCTATATTGAACACTGAAGTTTTTGGTAATTGTTCTTTAAATGTACTTTAATAAATATGGCCGATACTACCTTCCCAGGAGCTCAATTGAAACATTAATACTTCCTTAGTTTATTTAGAATAGATATTATTTCAGTTCTTGAAATTCGTGATAGAAATTATTTCTGCTTTCTTCTTAAATGGATTTAATGATTTATACTGTCTTTATTTTAATGTACGGTTGAATTATTTTTAGAGCCTCTTAACAAAAACGTCTGTATCATACAATGGTCAACTAAAAAGTAAGAAAAAAGGCTTGGTTCTTCTTCAAAATGGACCCGCGACCATGTGCACTGCCTTACTGAGTAGCTTTGCTATACGTTTTCCACTATTAGTCTTATTTAAGCCAATGTTCTTTTAACAAAATCAATAAAGTAAACTTTTATAAGTTTTGCCACTTGTGTAATCGTTTTTTAACAATGTTTATAATTATTTAAGTCTTTTATGCCTTTAAAATGTCCAAAATATTCATTTTTTAGAAAAATATAACAGTACGCTTACGGGTGATGACGTACGCATTGGAAACAGCTGTTCTTAATTCCGATTCAACTTTAATCGATTGTCCTTGCAGTCCGGAGTAGGTTACATCACTGTTTTCACTTTCTATTTGATTTTTTTACACATTCATAATATTTTAACACTGTTTTAACACTTGTTTTTCAAATAAATTACAATGTTTCTTAATCTTAATTATACTAAATCTAGTAATACATACGCATAATTATACACGCTAATAGATTTGAATAATGAAATATGATTGCATACTTTTCAATTTTTTGTAACTACATTTTAGCCTAGGCTTGTCGATTTATTTTTATAAAAGAAAAAAGGTAAGTTAATTTCTATTTAGCCTTATTTATTGATATTATATAGTTATTTACTGTGTTTAATTATTACAAATTCTGAAGTTAAATTACTTTCATTAGGTAGGCTAGTTCTTGCTTTAAGTACAATTTCGAGGTTATATTTTCCCAACTGGGTTAAAATATTATAACGTAGTATATGGATAAAGTATTGTTTTCGTCCAAATTTTCGAATTTGAATTTTTAGTGGAATTATCTGTTTTGGTGCTCCCTGAACCCCAAAAAAATGTTTAGTGGAATTATCTGTGTTGCCATTGTTAGACGTAAAAACAACACAAACTATACTAAATATTTTAGGGCAATGGGAGTGCCATACTAAATAATAAATACATATGTTTATTGTTGATTCGGTAAGTGGGCTGTTTGCTCTAACACTTCCATTAACAGCTCATTTCAAACTTTGAAGCATGTAGTAGTTCCAAAGATTACACCCTATATACAAACAAATTTTACCTCTTTATAATATTAGTGTCGACTATGGTGGATTTATTATTCCAGAAAATGGTCTGAATAATTTTAGATTTGGTTCAAGGGATTGTCTGCAATTTTACGAATTCTTAGCCGAATTTCGAATGCAAACGGGATTTGTAGAAATACGTTGCTAGTTGTATGCTAGTACATGTAAACTATAATTCGAAAATTTACAAAATGTATCAATGTATCTGAAATACATTTAAAACTCTGAATGCGTTGAAACAACTTTTACTATCTGCCCCTATGATACCCACTAAATGTTTCGTAAAATTGTTACGATAGTAAATAAACGGTACCAGAAACAGGCACATACTTTCTCACAAACAAATTTAAATTAATAAACAGATTCACTGTGACTTCATAATTGTATTAAAGTATGAGAGTAACTAATAAATATTATTATTATTATTCGATTGATTTCGAACAAATTTGCACCAAGCATGCCAATTAGGCCTGTATAGATGCACGAAAAAAGGTTTAGAAAAATTTTGAAAACAACCCCTTTTTGGCCAAAACCCACAAAAATCTATTATTAGTATTATTACCTAAACGAGAATTTTTAGAAAGATGCTGTTTTTTGCATATGGTAGGGTACATTAAGGACTACAAATAAGCCAAATTTTATCAAAATCGTTAGAAGTTTTTTGGGAAATTTAGATTTTTCTCGTTTTTTGGTAATTTTTGGGGGGGTAAAACCCTTAAAAAATATAAAATTTGAAAAAATGAAAAAAACGCCTTTAGATATTCCAGAACTACACCTACATACCAAATTTCATCAAAATCTGACTGTTGGTATGGTCTCCAGCTCTGTACACATCCTTACAGACAAACGGACATACATCACCAAAAAAAAACACTTTTTGGGGTCCAGGGAGCACAAAAACAAAAAATTCCACCAAAACTATTTTTGGGTTCAGGGAGCACCAGCACAAATAATTGCACTAAACAATTTTTGGGGGTTCAGGGAGCACCAAAACAGATAATTCCACTAAAAAATCAAATTCAAAAATTTGGACGAAAACAATACTTTCTCCATATACTACGTATAGGGGGGAGAAAGTAAAAAAACGTGCTTACAAGAGATATAGTAGTCACTCTCAAGATTCTTACTAATGCAATAGCATATAGCCAGGCTTTTCAAGGTTGACTGAGTGTTACGCACCCTTATCAAATCATGGTTTTCGCGCATAATGCAGGCATGACCTTGTCGAACGTATCAAACCAACATAATTCAAAACACATGCACAGCTGATGTCCACCGTTAAAGGAAAACTTTGTTATTCCTTCGCCATGTACTATATTGATTATGTAAATATGAGGGATTTGCACGCTCTTGCACAGGCGGTCAATACATGGGGTCGGGCTAAACATATGGCTGCGCTCGGCGAAAACAAATATGTCCCGAATAATGTTTATAAGTATGACACTTTGTACAACGAAGACCGTCTAGGCTTGTAACGAGTTTCAGCATCTGCAGTAAGTTCAATGTTATAATTTAAACTAGGGGCTCTGCCCCTGGACGCTTCGCTTCGCTCGCAGTTGGAAAATTCGCTAAAGAATCTTGTTAATCTTTGGCTCGTTTGTACATAGGTGACCGAGCACAAATCAGCTGTTTTATTTGGCAGCTGACTCAAACTCATTAAACATTATCTCCATAAGATTAACATGGGAAATTTGAACGATTGTTTGGCGGAGCTCCTTCTTAGGTTAATAGCGGCTAAAGGGATGATTGGATCTTGAATCTGAAAATCTCTTCTTTGAAATTTAATTTTCTACAACTTTTGTATTTAACATTTTTGCTATCTCTTACCGTTTTCTTACTAAATGCGCTCAAAGTGAGAAATTAAAGAAATTGAAAAAATCGAAAAAATCTTTCCCCCCAAAAAGGTGCTTCCAAAATAAAAAAATTTTAAATTCTGGCAATTTTCCCAAAGGTTTCTCGTCGAGAGCTTTAATTCAAGTATGAGGTCGAGGGGGGTACGATTACGGGAAGTGCCTAATAATTAATGTCAGTGAATCAGTGAAACCGGCTAGCTTTAAAAACGTTGGGCGGAGCATCCCTTCTCGGATGAATAGTGGCTAAATGGATGATTGGATCTTAAATCTGATGAAAAATCGTTAGTCTGAAATAAAATTTTCTACAACTTTTGTATTTAAAATTTTTTGCTATCTCTTACCGTTTTCTTACTAAACGCGCTCAAAGTGGAAAAATAAAAAAAATTAAAAACTTGAAAAAATCTTTCCCGCCTAAAAGGTGCTTCCAAAATTAAAAAATGTTAACTTCTGGCAATTTTCCCAAAAGTTTCTCGTCGAGAGCTTTAATTCAAGTATAAGGTTGAGGGGGGTCCGATTACGGGAAGTGCCTAATAATTAATGTCAATGAATCAGTGTTACCGTCTAGCTTTATATAAGTAGATAACAACAGTTGATGTTATTTCAAAATACAGGAAACGTTTGCGTGCTTCGTACAACAACCCCTTGCTAGCTAGCTACAATAACAAAATTATAGCTCAAATTATTTAACGTAGTTCGTTTTAAGCAAAAAGTGTTATCTCTCTATATTATTTAGGGTGTTTCGAGAGAGGTTGTTGGCACAACTTTATGAGAGGATAGGGGAACTAAAAGAAGCAAAACTGTTCGTGTGAACAAAGGGCCATATAAGCTTCGTTTCCAGACATTCGCTATTTTGTTTTCTTTACGAAATAATTTGTAAAAAAAACAAAATGGCTGATATCTTGACAACAAAGCTTTACCGGATGTATGTTCGAATAAAAAGTTTTGCTTTTTTCTGGTCCCCTAACATTTTATGAAATTGTGTCAACCTCTCATGTATCTCTTATAAAAGAATGATCCTTTGTATCTTTGTTTCCTTTAAAGGCTCAAAAACTATTCGACCTATTTCACTAAAAAACGCACAGTTTATCCATAGCACTGCCAGGAGTGCTTAGACGTTACAATTACTACAGTCTAAGGGGTTGAAATGGGGTTGCTACCCCTACACAATAAATTTAAATTAAACTAACTTCCTACAAGCTATAAAGCTAAAATTATGTAATACTAGGGGAGACCCCTGCGTGCTCCGCACGCCAACCCCCGATGGAACTATCTAAAAACATATGTTATGTTTTATTTATAATAAAGGTGAGTGATTAATAATAACCTCAAAACTAAAATGCTAAATAGTGTTAAATGTTCACATCAAATTATTTCGGTTCTTTTATTACATTCTGAATGAAATTATTTCAAAAATGTAAGTAAATTGTGCAAATATAGAATGACTAGCTGAAAACCCGTGCTTCGCTACAGGGAATTTGTTTTTTGCTAATTCATTATCACTATGATTCATAATTAATTGTAATACTTTTCTCTTATTTTCTTTCATCTTTCAACCCTTAAAGGCTAAATATTTTAAAATCCTATCTTATCCTATCCTATCCTCTAGCGCCTATGAGCAATATGTGTACTAAATTTCACATTCCATGGCGGTATTAAATTAATATTTACAGTTATAGGGGTTGTTATTAAATGTTCACCCCTTAGCAGAACGTGATAAAATGTAAAACTGGTTTATTTTTTATATGTACCTTGTAAGAAATAAATGCAAAACATTTCAGCTTTCTAGCTTTAAGCAAAGTATAAAAATAAATATTTATTGTTTAAGGGGTTGTTACAATATTTCTACCCCTTAACAGAACGTAATAAAATTTGAAACTGGTTTAGTTATTTGTGTGTTGTGTATCTTGTAAGAAATATTTACAAAATGTCAGCTCTCTAACTCTCTAGCTCTAAAGAAAGTATAAACATTTATATTTATTGTTTTAGGGGTTGTATCACATTTTCATCCCTAGTAGCACGTAACGAAATGTAAAACTAATTTACTTTTTATATGTATCGTGTAAGAAATAAATTTAAAAAATTTCAGCTTTCTAGCTTTAAGGAAAGTATAACAAACACTATTTATTGTTTAGGGGTTGTTTCAACCCTTAAATGGAAAATATTTTAAAATACTTTTTTGTGCTCCTCTAACGCATATGAACAACATGTGTACCAAATTTCACGTTCCTAGGCGGTATGGTGTTTGACATATGTAACAAACAATATTTATTGTTTTAGGGGTTGTTTCAACCCTTAAAAGATAAATATTTTAAAATCCCTTCTTAGTGCGCTTTTATGATCAATATGTGTATAAATTTCACGTTCCTAGGCGATATTCAATTAATATTTATAGTTTTAGGGGTTGTTAATACATTTTCACCCTTTAGCAGAACGTCACAAAATTCAAAACAGGTTTACTTTTTACATGTATCATGTAAGAAATAAATGTACAAAATTTTAGTTTTCTAGCTTTAAGGAAATGATAACAAACAATACTTTTTAAGGGATGTTTCAACCCTTAAATTTCAAATATTATAAAATTCTTTCGTAGTGCGCCTCTAGTTCAAATGAGCAATATGCGTCCCAAATTTCACGTTCCTAGGAGGCTAGGAGGTAGGACTTTTGAGATATATAACAACTTTTTTAAATTGTTTTAGGGGTGTTTCAACCCTTACAGGTCAAATATTTTAAAAGCCATTGTTAGTGTGCCTCTAGTGCCTATGAGCAATATGTGTACCAAATTTCAAATTCCTAGGAGGTAAGGTTTTTGAGATGTATAACAAACAACCTTTATTTTTTTAGGGGTTGTTGCAACCCTTACAGGCCAAATATTTTAAAATCCGTTCTTAGTGTGCCTCTAGTGCCTATGAGCAATATGTGTACCCAATTTCAAATTCCTAGGAGGTAAGATTTTTGAGATATATAACAAACAATATTTATTAATTTAGGGGTTGTTTCAACCCTTACATGACAAATATTTTAAAATCCGTTCTTAGTGTGCCTCTAGTGCCTATGAGCAATATGTGTACCAAATTTCAAATTCCTAGGAGGTAAGATTTTTTAGATATATAACAAACAATATTTATTGATTTAGGGGTTGTTTCAACCCTTACATGCCAAATATTTTAAAATCCGTTCTTAGTGTGCCTCTAGTGTCTATGAGCAATATGTGTACCAAATTTAAAGTTCCTAGGTGGTATGGTTTTTGAGAAACTGTGTTCGATCAAATCTACCCTTAAACCCCCAAAACTACCCCTAAAAATTTGAATATCAAAAAGAAATTTCTTTAGTTTTCCTATTTACATCAAAAAGTATACACATGCTAAATTTCATCTCTCTAGTTTCATGGGAAGTGGGAGAATTAGTGATGATGAGTGAGTGAGGGCTTTGCCTTTTATAATATGTATAGATTGAGCTTTCATTTAAAACAAACCGCGTGTAAAACGGTTCAGTGGAAGCCTCAAGTGAACTCTTCAACATGTCCGGCATCTTGCCCAAAAACTGTCATAACTCGTTCGTAATCAGCTTAATTCCATATATTAAAGTTTTGTCCGAATGTCGGATGGCCTATTAAGCTAGCCATTCACGGTCCGATTTGTAGGACGACCTAGCTGGACTGCAATTTGGATGCGTTTCACCACTCACGATCCAACTTACCATCTATCTTACGATACAACTAACGTTTCCAATTCAGTCTTCTTTCCTTTTAAATCGTGGCAGTTTTATCAAAATGTATAAAAAAAATACATTGCGTTTACAAACACCTATTCTCCCGGTACAATTCAATAAATTCCAAAAACTCTTTATTATCCATTATTATAGAAGTAAAAATGTACAAAGTATAGGGGGAAAAGGAAGATCAAACAGCAAAATCAAAGTTTAAACTGACGCAATCGGACGATCACCCCACTCACAGTCCGACTCCGTCAGAAGTTGGATCATCTTGTAGTCTGGTCTGGGACTCCGATTTGTCCGACCAACTCGTCGTCCATCAAATCCATTCGCGCTCCTACATCGGACATCGGACATTGAATCGGACTACAAATCGGCCGTGAATGGCTAGCTTTATGTAGTCACTGTATCGATGCCATTGTTTCATTACGTTACTAACGCACTCTAATCGAATATCATAATGTTTTTCTTGGTATCCATATGAACAATAGGAAACACTTCTGAATAAACAGTTTCCATCTACAATAATTGGAGTTATGTCAAAATGTTTATATGTAGTCATGATCGTGGTTGTAATCAAGCGAAGCTAACCAAACAAAAATTTACCAGGTATAATACAACATCTAGAAAATTAAATATATTACTTGTTATGTACTTAGAAACACAATTCTACACGTTTAATCACCACTAACCTACTTAAATGAAGTTAACTATAACATAAACAAACCATGTTATGATAATAAAACATGTGCTTTGTTATAATGAGCTGATCTGTGCTGTTATATTCATCTGATCAGTAAAAACAATATAAATGAATAGAAAATATCTTAAATTACATTTTTAGAATATTAAATGAAGGAATAGTAAACTTTTCAAGCAATTGGGCAAATATAGAATTAATTAACTTTCATTTAACACACCCCACATGCAAATCGGTCCAATTGAATTCCAGATCTCACTCGGAAAAGCTTAAAATTTTACCCCATGTTAAATTGCCATAAGAGATTTTAATTTCCGTTTTTAGAACATTTAGTGGAGTAATAGCTGAAATCGAAGTAAAATGGGCAAATATACAGACAATTGCCTTTCATTTGAGACAACCCGCATGTAAATCGGTCCAGTAGAACGGTCAGGCTCGCTGTCATAAGCTTAAATTTGTTTTCCCTATGTTAAATCTCCATAAGAAAAGTTTATTTTCCATTGTTGACCCAATTAACATAAATATTTTCAAAATACAAATAAAACCTGCACATACAGGACCGTTAACCTTTGTTTTGGTACAACTCGCATGTAAATCGGTCCAGTAGACCCTGTCATTAGTTTTGCAGTTTTGCAAAAGTTTCTTTAGTATATAAGATTAGTTTGAAGTGATGCACAAAACTATTTGCAATTTACCTAAGTCAAAGGGAAGAAATGGAATAACTACCCATAAAATTTAATAATAATCCATACACTTACGTTAAATGTTAAATATGTTAAAAAACTACTCAACTAATTTCAATAAAATTTCACAATTAACACATATTAGAGTGAGGATTGTTTAGAAAACATGGACACTAGAATAAAAGAGATTTAAATGTAGGCTACCCCCATAAAATAAAAATAAGTTACACCGACTTTCTACAAGTTATAAAGCTAAAATTCTTTAATATTATTTTTAAGTTACACAAAACACCATTTGCAATTCGATTACTTAAGGCAAAGGGATGAAATGGAATAACTACCCTTAAAATTAAATAATCATTTACACACTTACTTTTTCTGTATGCAATAACTACTTAACTAATTTCACTAAAAATTTAAACATATATTACTACCAGGATTGATTAGAGAATACTGTCACAAAGAGATTAAAATGGGGTAGCTACCACATACAATAAAAATAAATTGCTTAAGTTGTGTAATATAATGCTTAAGTGGCATAACAACCTTTGCAATCGATTACTTAAATGAAAGAAATGAAATGGGATAACTACAACAAAATTAAATAATAACTTAAATTGTATAGCTACTCATCTAAATAATAAAAATGAATTATTGTTCCTTTGTAAGCGCATCACTTGAGAACGGCTGGACCAATTTGGTTATTTTTTGTTTTAAAATGTTCGTTATAGTCCGAACTAGGTTTTTACATAAAGAAAAATTTGAAAAGTTTCCCGAAAAAGTTTCAAATTTGGAAGAAACTAAACAGCCTCTTTTGTATGGACTCAAGACCATAGTGCACAAAAACAGCTGTTCGTATAAAAAGCTTAGCTACACGTCATGTGTGTTTACATTCATTACCATAACAACTTTACTTATCAGTTTATTATTCTTCAAAACAAACAGCTTTTTAGGTTAGATTGACCAACTTAAAGCAAACAAAAACAAAAATCAACTAATGCTTACTATATTTTAATTGAAACATTGGTTGTTACATATTACAGTATATAAAACAGCTGATTTGAATCAAAAACTGAACATATTTTTAGGTTAGGCCTACAATAAACCAAAACACGTTTATTTGGAACCCAATGGGCTAATTTAAAATCAGGTTTTTGTACAATTCTTCACAACTATCAGTTTTTTTTTTTTTTTTTTAAGCAAACAAAGGTTTACTGTATTATCTATAGGCCTAAAGGTTTACAAAATCTAAATCTAAATTTGTGTAGAATATTCTTAAGTGGTATAAAAATCATTTTGAAATTCGATTACTTAAGTCAGTGTAATGAAATGGAATAACTACCCTTTAAATTAAATCAAGCAATAGCGAAGCATTGCTGTGTCCACTAGTATAAAATAAATTGCATTAACATTTAACACACATATGTTTAACACGCGCTCTACCACGTGCCCTGTTCATAAAAATCTTATTCCACAAGTCACTTATAAATAAATTTTTCAGGTTGGTTGCTGTCGTAATGAATGTAAATGCATTCGACAGACGTTCGTAGGTCCGGAATAGGCCACAACTAAAATTGTGTTTCAAAGATTTTGATACGAATCGGCAGTTTCATCCGTTATAGGGCTGGGAGTAAACCACTGTATTACGACCATTTTCAACAACCGAGATCAATATTTTACCAAAACCTTTCTTAGTGCACTTCTAAATCACGGTATGAAGGTACCCTGAAAACTGCAATGCTCTAGCAATCAGAGCTTTGACTGTACGTTGATTATGAAGCAGTCAATCAGTCACCACTTCTTCTATGATCGACCGTTCGGCATTTCGTCTTTGTATCTGTCTGTCTAACTGCCTCACGATTACGGTCTAACGCCTTTGACCGATTGTGATGATTTTTTTCATGAATGTTCCTTATTCCTCGGCCAAGCAATGTTTATATACGGTTTTTTCCATTTTTCACTTTTAACCCCTTAAATAAAATAAAAATAGCGGCCGCACCGTTTCTCTCAGTGTAAGCTTTTTTCCAAAGCCAGTCTGTGGCTTAACCGTAAGTCGAATTTAAAAACTAATAACATTTGGCGGGTAGCAAATTAGATTTTCAACAAAACTGTATTCTTGATTTTTTTCCGTATTTCTAACGGTAAGCTCACAAAACAGTCGCAAACTTCAAATTTGTTCAAAATTGTACAAGTTTTTGTATTTCAACCATGTTTTTATACGTTTATTCTAAACCAATTCAAAAGTGGTCCATAGTTTTTTTGTTTTTTTTTTTGTAGATAAAGGTTCAATGAATTCATACATGCCAGTAAAAAAAATATTGAAGTAAAATTAACAAAGTTATTAGCTCAAGAAACAAGCATGTTCAGTAGCGAAAGGAAAATGTTCAACTTTAGGCCTACATAAAAAGTAGTAAAAATTTGTTGTAATTTTTTTCGTCAATGGAAAAAAGTTGCGTAATTTAGTTCTAAATAGAACTGTATAAAAGTATTTATCAATTTCAAATTTCTTATTTTGAAAACATCAGTTTTTATTTTCCTACTACAAGACTGCTAACAAAACTAGGCCTGTTTTGAATAGTAATTTAGGAATATATCCTTTGCCCAAAAAATAAAAATTACATATTATTATAAGAAAGTGTAAACAATAAATCAAAGAATTGAACTGTATACTTGTACATTATTATTTCATAAAAGTATTTGACTCAGCTTTACTTGAATTACAAAATGAGATGAAACAAATGAAACCTCGCGGCGACAAAAAAACTTAGAAAAAATTACCGTTGGACAGCGTGGGAAGTGTTGGTACTGGGTTGAGATCACTATCACGACGCTTTAACATCGTTTGTTTTCATTATTTCTAATATTGGAATAGGATATGGAACTGTAAATACATTGTTAAGCTTTAGTTATTTAATTATGTAAATATTTAATTCTATTTTTTCCCTCAATAAACGCTATATTTTAGCTACCTTACGCATTATTAACCTAAATAAAACACAATGCCCCCTAAAAGAAAATCTTTAGCAGTAAAAGCTCAAGAAAAGAATAAACGGTATCAGTTAACTGACACAAACTTTCTCCCAACTTACTGTAGTCAAAATAATATTGTTTTCAATCATTTTAGTTATTACTTTTTAGAACAAAACAAAAAAATAATATTCTACCTACGTCAATCGTATAAAAAAATTATTGTCCTAGGCGGGATTCGATCGCGCGACCTTTGAATTACTGGCCGTGATCGCTACCATGGTGCTACCCCGTGCGGCCGCCGCCGCGATGCTAGATTGACAACATAAACTTTGTTTATTTTTAAACATTTCCCCATAATTATAAAACGCCGAAGTTTTGATAAAAGCGGGTGGTGTCATTTTGTTTGGCATCTTAAGCACTATAAATACTGAAAATTTGATCAAAATCGTTAGAGCCGTTTCTGATAAATTTGCATTTTTGTCGTTTTTTATGGGTTTTTAGGGGTAAATTACCCTTAAAAATTAAAAATTAAAAAAAATGAAAAAAAGCCTGGAGATATTAGGGTGTAGTACCTACATGCCAAATTTCATGAAAATCGGACCAATAGTGTCCTCTCTGGTCGTGTATACATACTGACAGACTGACAGACAGACACCACTCTAAAAACACTTTTTTGGGTTCAGGGAGCACCAAAACCAAAAATTCCACTAAAAATATTTTTGGGTTCAGGGAGCACCAACAC
>JAGFPH010012490.1:13917-28698 GCA_018207615.1 Philaenus spumarius | reverse complement strand
CACTTATCAAGGACCGATGACAATGCAATAATTTAAATAGTTTGTCCAATTTTACTTGCCAGGACCCTCGGGATTAGCGATTTTTATAGCTTGGCCTGTATGTCACGGAATCTTTCACGGTAATTAAGACGTCTAATTAACTGAAAATTTGCACACGTGTCAAAGACCGATGACGATACAATAATTTACATACGCCCCCCTAAATTTTACATACATAATTTTAAATCTATTGTCACACATACGATAAACAAAAAATGGAGTCTCTCGATTACAATTATGTAGGCTACTTTTGATTCCGTTTTGAGGCAAATAAGAAAATAAATTTTAATTTAAAAAAAAAATAAAAAAACACTCTTTAATAGCAAACCAAACTAAAAATTTGAAAATAATTTTAAAAAGAGTAGGGTTTGTTTTACTACATTTTTATAATAACTCTACTTTTATAAATATATATACCAATGAAATATTTGTAACATTTGATGAAAAGCCCCTCGATTTTTTACAATTATTTAAAAATTTTAATTCGGTTTGCTTTTAAAAGGTATTTTTTTAGTTTTTTAAACTATTTTTTCATCTAAAAAATAAGTACAATAGATTATTTTCTACATTTAGACCCAGTTAGATATATGTTATGTGTTTTCGTTTTTTGACTTAATGTTTCGACAACATCTACTCAACGAGGAATATTTTACTGATGATGGGATGGACATTCCGAAACGCGTCAAAAGAAGAAACAAAACATTTACTGACGGATAATTAAAATATATTGTACTTTATTATACCATACTAGTAAGATCCCGTAAAATATCAAGTTCAGATTAATTTGAAACACATAAGAAAAATATAACGACAAAATATTAGGTGTAAGGTTTTAATTTTCTATATGGCGTTAGGAATTTTAAACATTGTAAATGTAGAGAGCTTACAATCAAACATTTTACTCAAAAAATTGAAAATAAACTCCTGAAAACAAAACAAAAGTTCATACATTTCAATCAGTAGCCTGGTTAAACCAACGATTTTAATTCCAAATATTTTAAATACAGTAATTTAAACAAAACTATATTATTGTTCACTTAAGATTTCATCGACAGTAGGCCTATATTTGTAAATTACCAGACGCTTAAACTTGTATGATTCTATTAAAATATCAATAACTAAGGGAAACCCCTGTGTGATCCGCACGCCAACCCCGTTTTAATCTTCTATACACATAATCATGTTATGTTTTCTTTATAATGAAAGTGTAGGATTAATAATACCCCCAAAGCTAAGAGGGTAAATAATGTTAAATGTTCAAATCAAATTATTTCGTATATTTTATAACAGCAGTTATAATAAAGGTTAAAATAACAATTAAGGCTCAGGTCTACACTTTAATAAAAACCTAACCTAAACATTAAAAACACGAAATTTGAAACTAGCTATTAATGGAAATATTACAGCGAACAGTTGTTATCTGTTATTTTACTCAATTGGTTGCTATGGTAATAAATGTAAAGGCATGTGGTGGTTTATCAGTCTAGGCCCAACCTAAGATTTTTTACGACTAAATTTACAAATATTGAAATACAAAATGTTTTTATCGAAATGAATTACAGCCTATGTAGCTCAGGGATAGTGTAGCTTTTTCTATTTTTTCAATCGTTTTAGTAGTTCCAGAGATTGCCCCCTACACACAAGCAAACAAACAAAAAAAAAACGTACTTTACCTCTTTATAATATTAGTATAGATTCAAACCAAAAGCCCAAGATAGCGATAGTTTAAAATATAATTTTATGTTTGTAGGCCTAAATCGTTTTCAGGCTGTCAAGAATGAAGTGAACAAAAGCGATTGTAAAAATACATATATGTTTTTAACGATTTCTAACCTCAAAGCCGATCAAAGCATGTTATAGCCTACATTAGATTCATAACTCATATATAAAAACATCCAACATCAGACATAAGAAGTTTAATTTTATTGAAGTTGTAAACTTATAAACTAAACCAAAAGTATAATCTAATGTCAGGTTTCATTAAGTATTACAGATGACGAGTGAAATCAGCTGTTATACGTCTGAAGCGCATGTGGACAGCTGCTCAATAACATACATATTATGTCTTTAAAATCATGGTTATTTTACACGACCATGCGCATGCTATTTTGTTACTCTCGTACGTACGTACACCCGCTTTTCTAGAAGTTAATTTCTATTTCATAAACAGACCAAACACACGCTTTTTACTTTCTCACTATACTATAAGTATAGAGAAAGCATAGTGATCGCATAAAATAAATCGATGTTGGGATTTTTGTGAAAATATCCGTTTTGGGACCCCCAAAAAAGTGGTTTTTACAAAATGACGTCTGTATGTATACAAAGCTAGAGCGAAAACTATGCGATCGATTTCGAACAAATTTGCACCAAACATGTCAATTAGGATTATATAGGTAGAAAAAAAGTTATGACATTTTTTGAAAAAAAACTGCTCTAACGATTTTGATAAAATTTGGCTTATTTGTAGCCCTTAATGTACCCTACCATATGCAAAAACCGTATCTTTCTAAAAATTCTAGTTTAACTAATAATAATAATAACTGATTTTTGGGGTTTTTTTTTTAAAATGGGTTGTTTTTCAAAACCTGTTTTTGATCATCTATACAGGCTTTTAATTTACATGTTTGGTACAAATTTGATCGAAATCGATCGAATAGTTATGTTTTAATAATAATAATATTTATTAGTTAATCTCCTATTTTAATATCACCTCTCCTACCCCTCCTACAATTTATGAAGTCACAGTGAATCTGTTTAATAATTTAAATATGTTTGTGAGAAAGTATGTGCTAGTTCCTGGTACCGTTTATTATTAGCAGATTTCCATAGATAAAATGAGCTTTTGCAGTGACCCTCATGATAAGACCCAAGGTCGGGAGTAGCAAATGAATATATACAGGGTGTATCAGGAAGAAACGGAAAGAATTGCAGGACGTGTTCTACTGGTGAAAATAATGAAAAAAGTACATATAAACATAGGTCCGCAAACGCTTCGTTTTCCAGATATCCGCCATTTTTTTTTTTGTACAAAATAGTTCATATCTAGAGAACGGTTTGACTGATTGAGTTCAAACTTGGCATGAAGTTTAACCTAACAGTGATATATCTCAAGAAAAATAAAGGATTAAATCCAAACATGCGTTTCAAAATGGCGGCGGTTTGAAAATTTCAAACCTAAATTACTCCAAAACTGTACATTTTAACGAAAAATGTCAAGACACCTTTTTTGTAGCCCTTTTGATTCCCTATTGGACAGTCTAACTGTCAAAACAATCGGATGAAGGATAATAGCTAAGTTAAAAGGTAATGACAGCAAATGTCCATAAAATATTGTAGTATTTACTGTGTTGGTATAGGATGCCGGGTTGAACAAACCAATTAGTACACATAACTTAACTGTTATCCTTCATCTGATTGTTTTGACAGTTACACTATCCGATAGGAAATCAAAAGGGCTACAAAAAAGATGTCTTGACAATTTTCGTTAAAATGTACGGTTTTGGAGTAAATTAAGCTTAATATTTTCAAACAGCCGCCATTTTGAAACTCATTATTGGGTTTAATCGTTTATTTATCTTGAGGTATATCACTGTTAGGTTAAACTTCATGCCAAGTTTGAACTCAATCAGTCAAACCGTTCTCTAGATATGAATTATTTTGTACAAAAAACAAAATGGCATATATCTGGAAAACGAAGCGTTTGCGGACCTATGTTTATATGAACTTTTTTCATTATTTTCACCAGTAAAACACGTCCTGCAATTCTTTCCGTTTCTTCCTGATACACCCTGTATATATGTGTGTTCGCACTCTAGCGGTCGAATTTTAAGTCCGATTTGGTTCAAATTTGGTACACATGTTGGTTGTCAATGTCGCTTAGATGAGTTCGACCAAAAAATCCAACCACCGGAAGTACGTTTTTTGACCGGAAGTAACTATTATTTGAGATTTTTACTACGAGAATGAAATTTTTTAAAAGTTGTTTTTCTAAAAATATAAATGTAGGATGTTATTCTGCACATTTTATTTTTTTAAGTGAGCTTATAGCTCGCTTGGTTCCCCCAATATCGATCAAAATGTAAAATACCATAAAAGTCACCCGGTTCGAAGCCAAGTGGTGCAAACTTGCGAGGCCACTAGGCGCAAACAAATTCTGCTAATATATTGCGTACACACAGACAGCTGTTCAAAGCCTTCGTGAGTAGACCTATTTCCCAAATTGTTGGTTGAAACCCTAAAACATTGGCATATAAACTTAATTTTGGAAATTTGCTCAACTCACGTCAGCGGTCCAGCTGCGTGGTCGAAGTGTTTTAGTATTTAGTCCATCACAAAAAATTAAGTGTTACCTGTAGTACAAAACACTTTTATAATTCGAGTCATTTTTTAAACTCAGGAAAAGCTTCTGGTAATAGACATCTATTAAATACCCGTTCTATTTGTTGTTATAAAGTATTCCGTTCAATTTTCTAATTCTAAAACTGAAAAAATCGTAAATGCACTCTAGAACGAAGCCTCTCATTGGCGTATTGTTAATAATAGACGAACTTCCACAACGTTATAACGAATTTAAATAAAATTCACAGTGGAAACCCATTAGGGAATATACAATACAACCAGTGTTTCCTGGAAAAGTGGAACACACCTACATTAGAGTTTCGTTTTGTTGAGTAGTTATTATAATAAACAAGTGGACCCGGCAATGCTACGCTATTGCTTGATTTAATTTTGATTGTAAATATCCAATTTAATTGCTTTGAAGTAATCAAGTTGTAAATGGTTTTTTATGTCACATATTTAAGCTTTATAGCTTGTAGGAAGTTACTGCAATTTATTAGCGAACTTCCATAGGGAAAATGGGCTATTGCAGTGACCCTTATGGTAAGACCCAAGGTCGGGAAGCAAATTAGCACCGATCATGGTCCCCTGAACACGTTTTGGGGTGTCATTAAATTATATATATATGTGTTCTCACTCTAGCACACAAGGCTCAGGTCTGCACTTTAATAAAAACCTAACCTAAATTTAAAAATTTAAATAATTGCAGTTTGAAATCAGCTGTTATTTTATTCAATTGGTTGCTATGGTAATAAATGTAAATACATGTGATGATTCATCAGTCTAGGCCTATCCTAAGTTTTTTTCCGACTACATTAAATATTGAAATGAAAAAGGCTTTTATCAAAATGAATTCTAGCCTATGCTACTCAGGGATAGTGTGGCTTGAGTAGCTACACTATAGTAAAAATATTTGTTCAATCGGTTCAGTAGTTCAAGAGATTACCCCCTACATACAAACAAACAAACTTTACCTCTTTATAATATTAGTATAGATACTCGGCAGCCATTCAGCGTCTTAGCAGAAGTTGGTTAGAACGCCATCAAATATAAATTTAATTTCGGAAATTAAACTCAACATCTGCTGTTAGGCAGCGTAATCTAATTATTTAAACTTATTATTAGTCAGTATATAAACCTAAGCGACGTGAAACATACCAGTACTATGAAGTAATTACGAAAGTTAACGGCAAACTGCGGGTAATTGTAGGGGAAATTGGCCAACTTTGAACGTATTAAAACACTTGTATCCGTAATACGCGAGATACTTTGGTTCGGATTAGTTTCGTCTGGTAAACATTAGCTCTAATCGTTTATAAAATACAGAAACGATTCCAACAGAAAGTTACTTATGCATACATATCGGTTCTGCAACTTTACATGTAGTTAAACTATAATTGATTTGATTTAAAAAAAGTTTTGTTTCACAGAGTACTGCATATGCGTTTTGTGATTTCAAATTTAAGCTGTTTTTATTTTCTGTGTACCAACGATCAGTATATACCGGGTGTCCATAAAGTTCCACGCCCACCCTTAACTTTTGAAACAAGTAGAAATAAATAAATGAGCTTCAGTGTATTTTTATATCACAAATGGAGATGGATTTTAGTGCAACCGACGCTTCGCACGCCATTCCGCATATTGGGAATATCTTCAATACAAAATGCATTGCGCGCTTTGCACGCAAACCTCACGGCAGAATCCACCACATGGTTTTCAACCGGGTACTTTTATGGTATTTCACGTTTTGATCGATTTTGGGGGAACCAAGCAACCTATAAGGACGCGTAAAAATCAAAATGTGCAGAATAACATCCTACATTTATATTTGTAGAAAAACTCTAAAAAACATTTATTCTCGAAGGAAAAATCTAAGGATTTTTTTTTGGCTAACGAACTCGTTCGAGCGACGTCGACAACCAATGCGTGTACCAAATTTGGACCAAATCGGACTTAAAATGCGGCCGCTAGAGTGCGAACACATATTGTACATATGAATATACATATTTTATGTTTAGATCGATTTTAGTGGAAGCCAGACGGGCTATCAGTTCGTGTAAATAATCAAATATGCAGCATAATCTCTTATATTTTACTTTCATAGATAAACCCATATAAACGTCTAGTTCTTGTTCAAAACATCTTAACTTTCTGTCAAAAACGTACTCCAGTTTGTTGGATTTTTTTGCCAACCTACTCGACTGAGCGACTTAGAAAAACCAACGTGTGTACCAAATTTGGACCAAAACGGAAGTAAAATGTGGCCTTTACAGTGCGAACAAATCAATTCCTATAAAAACGAGTGTACGTATGTACATGAGAAACTTATAATATAACAGCTGATTCCACACATCATCTGTAATACTTAAACAAACCCTGCATAGATTATACTTTGAGGTCATGTTCAACTTCAATCATTATAATTTCTTGTATAATATAACACGATTTCACCCTTCATCTGCTAAAACAAAATCCAGCATAGATTATACCTTTGGGGTTATGTTTACAACTAAAATCACTATAATTCTTGTAAAGTTGATTTTCTTAAAATATGATTTAAAGAGCTAATATAGGCTTTAATACATTGTAAGACTTGCTTTGAGGTTATAAAATGACTATGAATACAACCTTTTATTATCAATATATTCATTTATACAAGTTTAAAGAAGAGGTACCCATTCGTTTAACTTCGAAAACATTCGTACATCTTCGTATAACATATAAACATATTCGATTATTAATTTCTTCATAATAATATTAATAACTTCTAAATAATTTGATCTATCAAAATGAAGTTAGAAATCAATTAAAAGTTAGTATTTTTATCTTTATTTAGATACATAATAATGTATAAGTAATAAGTATAATAATAAGTACAACATTTTAAGAAATAGGCCTACAGTTTTATAATTTTTATAATAATTGTACACAATTACCGAATTAAAAATCCCTGTCAGTAAGGTAGGACTAGATTAAGTCTGTTGTTTTTAAGTAGTGTTTTCTTTTTTTAATGATGTATTTCTGATGTATATCTAATTAATCTGCCTGTGATTTTTCACGGGGGTTTACTAGTATACAGACGGTTGGGTTTAGGAAAAAAAACAAAAGAATAAAAATGTCTTAAATTTGTGTCCCCAATCGAAATTCAACATAAAAAATAGGGGGTTCCATTTGAAAAAATGAAGTTGGCCACCATATTGGAAAAATGGCGGAGTTTTTGGAAATTTTAATATTGTATTTTTAGTGTAAGGGAAAAAGTAGGAAAGGTCCCCCATTTAAAGATTGTTGTAACTTTTATAGTTTCTGAGATGCCAATGGTGGCCCATTTAAAAAAATCACCCTGTATATACAATGTTTACTGACATCCCAAAACGAGTTCTGACAACCATTGATGGTGCTCATTGGCTATTCCCGACCTTATAAGAGTCGATGTTATAACTCATCCTTCCAGGTAAATTCGCTAATAACAACACTTTTATAATCACATTTAAAGTAGATTTCGGATGATGGATTGTGTGTCACAGATCATAAGGTTCTGTAAAACCACTTTTAACGATGAAATGTCAAAGTAGGACACTTTTAGAAAACCCAATTTAAACTCAAAGGGGCGTGGTTTAAGACTACGTTACATTAGTAAAACGTTAACAAAAGCCTAGCGTTATGTAACTAGCCTAACATCAACGCTATATAACTAAATAATTCGTCACGCAGCTGAACCGCTGACCAAGGTCGTAGCCAGGAAAACTTTTCGGGGGGGGGGGAGGGTCAGGTCAGGACCGGGGATTTGAATTTAAACCCATTTTAAATTTTAAAACGTTCACTGCTAAGGACGCACATGTGAGCTTGACACTGAACACTATGAGAAGCGGCCGTCGCACAGCGCATTGCGTGCTTCGCGCGCCAACCCCCGTTTTAGGAGTGTTTACAATACACAGTGCATTGCGTGCTTCGCACGCCAACCCCAGTATTGGGAGTATTTACAATACACAGTGCATTGCAGGATGAAGGATAATAGCTAAGTTAAAGATAATGACAGCATTATGTATCTACAATATTGTAGTAGGCTATTTACTGTGTTGATGTAGGATGCAGGGATGAACAAACCAATAATTACACATGACTTGACTATTATCCTCCATCACATTGTTTTGACCATCCGATAGAGAAAATCACAAGGGCTACAAAGAAGGTATCTTGACATTTTTTGTTAAAATTTACGTTTTTTGAATAAATTAGATATGAACTTGCCATTTTGAAACTCATGATTGGATTTAATCGGTTATTTTTCTTGAGACATATCCTTAGTAGGTTAAACGTCATGCCAAGTTTGAACTCAATCAGTCAAACCGTTCTCTAGATATGATTTATTTCGTACAAAAACCCAAATAGCGGATATCTAGAAAACGAAGCTTTTTCGGGTCTGTGTTTATATGAACATTTTTTCTTATATCGACCCACAAACCACTCTCCGAAGTTTGGCGTTTTACTTATCTGACACTCTGTATATATAGCTATAGATTATTATTATTGGTATCACCCAAATTTAACTTGTTGGACGTATTGGACAAATGACGGTGCGTTTTAATATGCTAGAAATTGCTTCAGGCCACGATAAAAAGTGATCAGATTTTTGATCACATTTTTCTCAAACATTCTCAGAATTAATTGACTAACCCGCTTATCAATCACCCTATACGACCTATACGTACACGTTATTTACCAAGCCTATCCGAGATCTTTGAACACTCCCGTTTTTCAGTTCGGTAATCCCTTTCTCTCAGATGATCGGATTTCTTCTTTCGTTCGGATATAATTGGATCTCGAGAAATGATATCGTTTCCATTGATTCAATTTCAAAATACACCGTACTGTACCGCGTAGGTAGGGTGATGGATGATTGATATTGGAATCATACGAGGAGACCTGTTTAGGGTAAGGAAAACCGAAAATCTGTTTTGATTCCGTTGCTTGCTTTAATGCAGGGTTTCACCAAATACTGATATTGGTTTATTACCGAATTTAAATACGAAAGATTAAGAGCTATTGTAGTTACTCCTAAGGTGAGACCAGTAACGTCGGAAGTAGTCAAAGAGTAACGATCATGGTTCCCAGAACATTTTTGGCAGTATGATTAAGAATTGTATGTATGTGTTCGCACTCTATCGGCCGCATTTTATATCCGATCTGGTACAAACGTTGGGTTTCTAAGTCGACCGGACGAGTACGTCGCATTTTTTTTAGATTTTTTGTACTAGAATGAAACTTTTACAATGATTTTTATCTAAAAAATCTATTCAGGTACAGGGTGTCCAGTAATTACGGGATCAAACTTCGGGAAATGGTTTTATTGGTCAAAATAAGAAAAAAAGTTCATATAAATATAGGCTCGAAAACGCTTCGTTTTCCATTTTGTTTTTTGTACAAAATAATTCAATTCTAGAAAACGGTTTGACTGATTGAGTTTACACTTGGTACGATGTTTCACAAAACAATCATTTATCTCAAGAAAAAAAAAACGATTAAATCCATGAATTTCAAAATGGCGGCTGTTCGAAAATTTCAAACCTAAATTACTCAAAAACCGTACATTTTATCAAAAAAATGTCGAGACACGGTTTTGTAGCCCTTTTGATTCCCTATTGAATGGTGTAACTTTAAAAACAATTATATGAATGACTATCTGGCCCTACCCGGCTTTGCACGGATAGACAAATCAAAGTTAAATGTATATTAACAAAACATATATTAAATCAATAAATATATTACACTATGTATTTCTTATGCAAATTTTTAGTAAATTTTACCCCCCAAAACCTCTCATAAAATTAAGATTTAAAAAAAAAAAACTCTTTCTTAGCCAGCACAAAGGGCCCTAGAGGAAGCTACATAATAAATTTCATTCCAATCCTTTCGGTGTTTCTTTTTAGTAACCTTGACCCCCCCCCCCCAAATCCCCCTAAAGTTTCGAATTTTTTAAAACCCTTTTTTAGCGAGTACCTAGGGTCCTAGAGGAAGCTACATACCAAATTTCATTCCAATCCATTCGATGGTTTTTTGTAGTAACTTTGACCCTCCAAACCTCCCCTAAAATTTCGAATTTTTTGAAAAATTTTTTTAACGAGCTCCTATGGCCCTAGGGGAAGCTACATACCAAATTTCATTCCAACCCGTTCCATAGTTTTAGAGAAATCATGATTTTGTAAATTTGATCCCCCCAAACCCCCCTAAAACTTTGAATTTTTTAAAACCCTTTCATAACGAGCATCTATGGAGAGAAAGCTACATACCAAATTTCATTCCAATCCGTTCGGTAGGTTTTGATAAATCGTGATTTAGTAACTTTGACCCGTCAAAACCCCCCCTAAAATTTCGAATTTTCGGAAAACCTTTCTTAGTGCGCGTCTAGAGCCTATAAAGAGTATTAGTGCCAAATTTCATGTTTGTAGGCCTCGTGGTTTTGGAGAAACTGTGATGAGTCAGTGAGTCAATGGTATTTTTTTTCTTTTATAAGTATAGATAATAGTGAAGTTATGTGTAATAATTGGTTTGTTCAACTCGGCATCCTACACCAGCACAGTAAATACTACAATATTGTATGCACATTTGCTGTCATTGTCTTTAACTAAGCTATTATCCTTCATCCGATTGTTCTGAAAGTTACACCATCCGATAGGGAATCAAAAGGGCTACAAAAAAGGTGTCTTGCAGTTTTTTGTTAAAATGTACGGTTTTTGAGTAATTCAGATTTGAAATTTTCAAAAAGCCCCCATTTTGAAATGCATGATTGAATTTGATTGTTTATTTTTCTTAAGATAGAAGATTGTTAGGATAAAATTCATGCCAAGTTTGAACTCAATCAATCAAACCGTTCTCTAGATATGATTTATTTTGTACAAAAAACGAAATGGCGGATATATGGAAAACGAAGCGTTTCCGGACCTATGTTTATACGAACTTTTCTTTTCTTATTTTGACCCATAGAACCATTTCCCGAAGTTTGATCCCGTAATTACTGGACACTCTGTATAAGAGATTATTCTGCACGTTTTGTTTTAACACACGACCTTATAGCCAGTCTGGTTCCCCCGAAATCGACCAAAACGTAAAATACCATACAAGTACTAGTTTCATATACAGTGGGGGGGGGGGGTTACAGAGGGGCAGCTTCTGTTCCGAGGAGGACAGCTGAGATGCCAAATCACCAAACGTGTTAGTCGGCTTCGAGCGAAGCGAACTAGTCCATAATCCTAGGTCGCAAGGTCAAGTTGCAACTCGCAAGGCGCAGTCCATAATCTAAGGAAGCAAGGTCGAGGTGCGAACTCCCGAAGAGAGTTTTTCCTCTGAGAGCGGAACGAAGCAACGCCTGAGGGGGGTGGGGGTAAAGGCTGGTATGCAAACAAATTCTACTAATACATTTTTATTTAGCATTTTCGTGAGTAGACAAATTTCCAAAACAGTTGGTTGAAACCCAATAAAACAAATAAATCTAATTTTGGAAATTCGCTGAGCTCACGTCAGCGGTCCAGCTGCGTGGTCGAATTATTTTAAATTCCCTATCTCTCTCATCTCTATAAACCGTGATGTATAATAATCGCCCCCCCCCCTTCAAACCCTCCTTTTTAGTTGTACTGAACAGTAAAATAATACTTTCAAAGGTTAAGTCTAAAAATACAAAGTGGCCTCAGGTCCCTTTAAGTTTAATGCGTGAGAGGACCTCTCTTGGTCCATACTCTTTCCCAATTAAAGGCTTTAATCAAAATTAATAAATTCCTATCTCTGTTTCCACGATAAATTTCAACTACTGTAGTGTAAATTAAGTAGTAATACTGTATTATGATAATATTATTATACAAAATTATCTGTAGTCATATTGCCTATCTTGCGCCCGCTTTTGAAAATATCTCATTTTAATAAAATTCAGAACTCAATTTGGAAGACTGTCCATCGACAGTAAAGTTCTGACGTAATATCCCAGTCGGTGTAGCTTACAACTACCAGTGATTTACAATACGGCTGTTTTTTTTTTATAAGTACATTAAAGTATGTAGATTAACATAAAAAAAGTTTACCAGTCTATCGATTTCCCAAAGTCGAAAAAAATCGAAAAACATTTTTTTCGATATTCCTTAGTATTTCGAGCTTAGATGAAGATAAATAAAAATAAAAAATACCACCGTGAAGGGGAGGTATTTTTCAATATAAAGGGTTATGTATTTCTTTCGTCCGAGCAATGGTTTGTCTGGAAAAAATTCGATAATGCAGGTATGTATTTTCCAGCAGGGGAAATCACTAAAAGTTGAAATCTCATTCATATATGAAGCGTTGGCTCTTTCTAAATTGGCTGAATTTTAATATATCGAATTTAAACTTGACATAGGAGTTAAAATATATATTTTAATCATTTATGCTGAGTCTCAGCTTGTTATCTTGAAAATGACCCGATCTAGAGCCACTTGACTTAAAAATGGGTTTCTCGACTTTAGGAAATCGATGGACTGGTAAACTTATTTTATATTAATCTACATACTATAATGTACTTATAAAAAAAAATCAGCCGTATTGTAAATTACTGGAACTTTTGCAAAGCCGTATTAAAATTATCTCTACCGACTGGCCTATAAATGTAGTTTCAAGATATATACATGGTGATCCAGGAAGAAACGGATAATCTTTCAGGAGGTGATCAACTAAAAATGAAGACAAAGTTCATATAATCATATTTTCTGAAACAAACTGTTTTGTTTTTCAGTTTGTCAAAAGTTTTTGTTTTGTTTTACAAAATATTTTTGTATGTGTGAAATATTATATTGAACGCAAATTTTGGACACAATATTGGTACGACCCAAACACAAAACACCAAAACCTTTTTCATATACTTTCAAAAAGCCGGCATTATATTGTATTTCACAAAATGGATTTTTAAACTTAATTGAAAAGAAAGGAAGCTCCCCCACTAAAAGTACTCTGTAATATGAATAGTTCAAACGTTAGGCATTGTAATATTTCAAGTGGGACGCCCTGTATAAAAACAGAATTTGAACCGGACTTTGGTTACACACGAAGAAAGAATAATTATGTTTTGTTTACAACTGAGAAATACACTTGCGAGGTTGGCAGGTTAATCAGGAAACTTCCTCTACGTAACGTATCACTTTCAATAAAATACCTGGTGGGAAATAAAACCAAAGGAACTACGTTCTAACCTAATGGGACCTGCAATGCCACAGTGAAGTGGGTCAGCGTTTGATGGATGACCTAACAAATACAAGCCTGTGTAAGGCCAACCGTGGCTACGTTCTGGGGTTTAGTAACCTTGTGTGTTGCGGTTACTTTAAACCCTTTGTTAGGGAAATTCCATAAGCAATTGCGGTGTCTCTCAGTGTGGGACCTAAGGTCGAAAGTGGTTAATGAGCACCGATCATGGTCCTCATTAAACAGGGTCATTCAAAAGTGTGTGAACGGCGTTATATTTTTGTAGCCATTGTAGATTACGCAACTAAACTGGGTGTGACGTTTCTCTAAAAAAACTAATTTTTTAAGCGATTGTAATAATTTGTGTATCTCCTTAAGGGAACGGTCCGCAGTGAGTTGGATGTAAATGTTAAATAGGAACATAGGTCGAGTTGTACAACAAAAAAAGGTATATCTTACAGGTATATATGTGTATAAATATTTATGTATGTGCTAAAGGAACCAGCAATGCTTTCTATTGCTTTATTAGCGAATTTCCATAGGAAATAAACGGTACCAGGAACTGGCACATACTTTCTCACAAATACATTTAAATTACTAAACAGATTCACTGAGACTTGTAGGGTGGGGTAGGAGAGTTTTTTTTATTAAAGTTGGAGATTAACTAATAAATATTATTATTATTATTATTATTATTATCTAGAGAGAAAACTATTCGATAGATTTCGAAAAAATTTGCACCAAACACGTCAATTACGTCTTCATAGATGCACGTAAAATGGTTTTGAAATTTTTTATAAAACAACCCGCTTTATGGCCAAAAAACCCCCAAAAACAGTTATTATTATTATTATTATTTGCTAAACGAGAATTTTTAGAAAGATGCGGGTTTCTGTATACGGTAGGGCACATTAAAGGCTACAAATAAGCCAAATTTTATCAAAATCGTTAGAGCCGTTTTTTAATAAAAAAATAATAACTGATTTTTTGGGGTTTTTTTGGCCAAAAAGGTTTTTTTTTCAACATTATTCAAAACCCTTTTTCGTGCATCTATACAGGCGTACTGGACATGTCTGGTGCAAATTTGGTTGAAACCGATCGAATAGTTTTCTGTCTAGCTTTGTATACTTTTATTAAAGTAGGCGATTAACTAATAAATATTATTATTATTAGCTAGAGAGAAAACTATTCGATCGATTTCGAACAAAT
>JAGFPH010012489.1:14494-28600 GCA_018207615.1 Philaenus spumarius | reverse complement strand
AAATTTTAGGAGGGGTTTGGGGGATCAAAGTTACTAAAATCATAATTTCAGATCTCTTATTATTATGACAATAGTACTTTTATTATTTAAGATCTATATATATGAAAGCCAAATACCACTCACTGACTGAACACTTAAAAAGAATACAATTACGTTAAAAAGACTGAAAATACCAACCACCACGGGCAACGCCGTACGGGTCAGCTAGTCTATACATATAAAAGCGAAATACAACTCACTCACTGACTCACTCATAACGATTTCTCAAAAACTACCGAACGGATTGAAATGAAATTTGGTATGTAGCTTTCTCTAGGGCCATAGGTGCTCACTAAGAAAGGGTTTGAAAAATTCGAAATTTTAGGGGGGTATGTGGGGTTCAAAGTTACTAAAATAATAATTTCAGATCTTTTATTATTATGACAATAGTGCTTTTATTATTTAAGATCTATATATATTAAAGCGAAATAACACTCACTGACTGAACACTTAAAAAGAATACAATGACGTTAAAAAGACTGAAAATACCAACCACCACGGGCAACGCCGTACGGGTCAGCTAGTCTATATATATATAAGCGAAATACAAGTCACTCACTTACTCACTCATCACTATTTCTCAAAAACTACCGAACGGATTGAAATGAAATTTGGTATGTAGCTTTCTATAGGGCCAAAGGTGCTCACTAAGAAAGGGTTTGAAGAAATTCGAAATTTTAGGGGGGTTTGGGGATCAAAGTTATTAAAAAACGATTTCTTCAAAACTACAGAACGGATTGGAATGAAATTTGGTATGTAGCTTCCTCTAGGGCCATAGGTGCTTACTAAGAAAGGGTTTGAGAAAATTCGAAATTTTAGGGGGTTATGGGGGGATCAAAGTTACTAAAATAATAATTTCAGATCTTTTATTATTATGACAATAGTGCTTTTATTATTTAAGATATATATATATAAAAGCCAAATACCACTCACTGACTGAACACTTAAAAAGAATACAACTACGTTAAAAAGACTGAAAATACCAACCACCACGGGCAACGCCGTACGGGTCAGCTAGTATGATATATAAAGAAAGATATTATTTCCAGTGAATCAGGCAGTAAGGACGGAGGTGCAAACGGCGGGAGTTTTTGACGTTAGGCTTACTGGGACTAAAAATAAGTAAATTAAAATATTTAATTATTTAATTTTGGTTTTTGTAATTAAAACAACCTGATTTATCAGGCAAATGAGAATTGCGTTACTCATGGATTTTAGAATCATATTTTGTAGCCAACACTTCAATAACCTGCAGAATATTTATGTATACCCATTTAATCACAATGTAGGCTAATGCTAGAATATTGAAATTGTATAGACATAATAAATAGTCTACAGTTGAGATTTTTTTTATGTTTTTTTTTTTTTCATAAGCCTAGTTATTAAACAAATTATGTAGTTGTGACGACATAAATGACGAATGAAGTTATAATGCAGGCAATAGAAGTTTAAACATAAACTTCAGAACGCTTTATGAACGTTTGGTAATGTTTGACTATTTATATTATTTAAGACCAAAAATTCTTTTAGAATGAGTTTATACTCGTATATTTTAGGTAGTTAGTAGAAGTTTTTTACTTCGGCTCGCATTAGAATGCCGAAGTATTGAAATCATGCGGTATTTTTGTGCGAGTGTTTTCATGTAAACTCGATATAAGCACTCACAGTCGTCGTAGAAAACACAGGTGGTACCAAAATCTTCGTAATTTTATTGCGGAGAGTTGAAAAGCTTTTGAGCTTTCTAGCGTAAGTTGTAGCACGTTGGGGTCACGTTTTTGGGTAGAAATTTTGAAAATATTGGATACAAATTTTGAAAGTATTGGGTCAAAATTAGAAAATACAATGTGTTTTATATGTTTTTGGGTACGAGAAACCCAATTTTGACAGTTCAAAAGTCGTAGCTAGTCGGGGTCACGTTTTTGATCAAAATTTTGAAAATACAGTGTGGGAAAACGTTTTACATGTTTTTGGGTACGGGAAAATCGGTTTTGACAGTTACAAAGTCGTAGCGCGTCAGGATCACGTTTTTGGATCAAATTTTTGAAAATTCAGTGTGGGGTATCGTTTTATTTTGAGAGTTAAAAATTCGTAGCGCGTCGAGGTTTTTGAGTTGATATTTTTTGGGCCAATTCGTGTCTTCTGTCCTGACGAACCGAAGTCTCGAAAAGTTTTCCATCTTTTCACTAGTTATTTTATTGTAGTTACACTAATCAAGTCATGGGGGGAGCAGAGTATAGCGCTGGGAAATCAATTTGCAAACCTTCGAGGTTCCAACTGCAACGATAGTCTGGGTAAACAATTTTAGCCTATCGGCCAGGTTCCCAGGTATTTAAAGGAATCCGTTAAGGTGTAATTATATTTAATTTGGACCTTAACACAAGTCTCATTCTCTGTATAGAAGTAGACAATTATTCTTATGAGAAAAAACATTGTTCAAGTAACAATCAATTAGGCTTACACTATTTTAAAATAGTTTATTCGTTCGTTCCTATAGATCTAGTGTCTTTAAAACGACTAAACCGAATTTGATGAAATTTCTTTCAGATCATATTGAAGTAAACCCAAATAACTTCGATTGGTAGCCTAACCCAAATAAGTCGTAATTCGTGAAATTTGTGTCGAAGTGAAATTTGTGCTGGAATAACTTTTAAAAACATTTTGCTCACACACTTAGACTACTTACTTAGAGCAAGTTTTAAGCAAATGCGCAGTAGTGAACATGGACTGATAACTTTTGTAAATACTTCAATTTTACTAAATAATGTTGATCATTTATGTTACATTTACATTTGTTTTTTTAATAATATGAAAATTTATAACCTAACACTGTACATATACTGTAAGTAAACTCGGTTTATAGGTCACATACTCAGTTGCCAGTTCTGCAAAAGTAAAAATGAACGTTTTCCGCAATGTCTGTTGTTATCCCCATAGAATGCTAAACTGGAAGTCAATCAATACAGACTCAACCCCAACCTTAAGTTTTTCAGTTTGATGTACTGTAGGCCCAGTTAAGAACATTAAAATTGTATCTAATTTTCCCTATAAGTTTATATCTACGTTATGTTTATTTATATTTTGAAATACTAGTGTTTAATATATTAATTGCCTTTATTGATTGTGTTGTATACCTTTTGTTGTTTTAAGATTATACAAATATGAAGCAAGTTGCAGTAACACTAATGTCAGTTTCGAGTAAATAACTTACAAATACATGTATATTATGAGTTTCATTAAAATATGTTCATAATTTTAAAATTTTTAAATCCAATCTAAGAATAACAATAAAATATTAAATATAAAAAAGAGAAAGGCACAGCAGAAAGTTTTGTTTGACAATGTAAATCTACTAAATTACATTAGTCAGTCCCTAAAAAAGTTGTCTGACTAACAGTACAAAATAAATACGATTAGAGCATTATAATAACATCAAAGATTTGGTAACTTTACAAAAAAGGAAAATGACTAGCTAGGAGGATCGAACTCGAAGCCTTTATCACGCTAGCACAGCACGCTAAAACCATTTGGCTAACTCAGACATAGGGACTAAAGGAATATCTAAGTGGTATAGGCTATATTATGTTGTCCCACATTTACATGTCTTATAATGTGAAATTTTTAATTTTAACTTTTTTTTATAAGTGTTTTGATGAATCAAAATTTTTGAATAAACGGGTTTACTACAAGTTTTACACTTTATAGAACATGTTTTTTTAGCTTCTGAAAGGATTTTAGTAGAATAATTAAATTTTCCAAAATAAAAAAAAAATATATTATTTTTTATTTTACAGTGCGTTTTAATCCCTTGTTTAGTGAAAAGGTATGTTTTCTAGAGTTTTGTCTTTCTGTATGCAGATTAACGTGAAAATCACTCAGAATGCTGCTATTATATTTATTTATAAGCCAGTTATAAATGTACTGTCTATGTTTACAATTTTCATTCATAACTTTCCAAATTAAGGACTGCCAAATCAAGATGCACAGAGGTGTTATTTGATTATATAAACGTATTTCCATATTAATGTATATCTTCACAACACAATGCCAGGTTCATGGAAGTATTTCAGCAATAGCCTATTTAACATAATCAAGCTAGGCATAAAATAATACAATCTCTGTAGTTAAATACAATCCTGAAATATACATTTAGATTATATATTACAGATTAAATTGTAGATTAAATATAAAGTACTAAAGATTATAATACTGTCGTAATAACACTACCACCTACACATGAAAAGACTTTTTTTGAATGATTTATTCTAACGTCCATTTTCCAGAAAACAGAATGTTTTTTCATTTTCTTTGATACAATTAAATTTATTTACTTATTTTACTTTAATTTTTCTTACAATAGAAGAATTTTAAACTAATTTACATTAAATGCCAACTGTTGCGATATTCAATCCTATTAAACAGATCATTTGAATTGCCGTTATTTTGTCAAAAGTAAAAAATCTTCCTCTAAATCCACTAAAAATATTTTATATTATTTCATTTCACAAATCTGTCTTTTGTTATTGTTCATGTAATTATATAAAAACTAAGAGATATTTAAAAAAAATTTAACAAATAAATATAAATTGCAAGTTGATAACCACAAAATAACTTTATTTTCTCTACGAAATTTTGATGCCTAGTTAGAACATTTTCAAAAAATGTTTAAAATTTTATATTGGTATAAAATCGTGTAAATAAAATAAAATCTAGTTTTGAAATAGCAATTTTAAGAAAATTTATTTTTATTTACAACAAATTTTTATGTATTTTGAATTAGAGGTTCTGTATCCTACTGTAGGACTACCACTAGCATAATTATTTGTTTAAAAAAATTTTAAGTATCAATATACAAAAACAATTATACCTACAAAAAGTAGTTCCAAGGGCAAACAATGAATATAGTACTTTAACTACAATAGCTTTTAGGGTTTTCACGGTGTTTTAATCATTAACAATTCGAGTTTCTGCTGTAGCCTTGTCAGTAAAGTTTAATGTAACTTGTGGTTTCTATTAATCCTAGGAAGCAGTACTACCGTTCGATATTATGAAATGAACAGTAATTTATTAAAACATATAATTTATTTACTAAATATATTGTTATTTTGCTTCAGAGATAGTATCTACAATGTGTTGGTATATACATTGTTTTACTTGGTTAACCATCATTTACATAAAGATGTTTGTCTTGTTTAAAAAAATCTCAAACAAGTTACATTTTGATAAAAATGTCTTTACTATGTGCACACATTTATCAATATATACAAATTTGTCTTTTTACCACTTCTATCATACACAAGTTTTATTCCGCAATTTTACAATTAATGACACAATTAATGCTAGACTAGACCTAAATATGCCAAATTAGGTTGGTGTTTTATAAGACGAGATTAAGATGTTTCTACGTTAATTTGTGGCTTTATAATATGGTCACTTGTTAATGGAAGTTAAATTTAAATAAAAGTAGTACATCCAAGTGTATTACAACTTTCTGTAATGCTTAAAATTAACTTTATTTAGAATAATTATTGTTTGCTATATGTACGCCATGGAGAGCACGTTTCAGTCCAACATTTCTAAATAAACTAATTTATAGTGAACTATTTAGTATTATTAGTTGTTCAATTGTTCATAGGTTCACCAACATGCTAACATACTATATGTTCTGTTTAGAAATAATGTAGGCCTATGTTTTGGTACAAAATTTAAGTTTTCTGAAGACTAACCTTGCCTACAGGAAGCCCACATAAAAATAATAAATTACTGTATTTTCACACTTCTGATAATGCTTATTAGTAGTTGTTAAGTATTGGATTAAATTTACTTCAATATATAATAACTAAACCCACACATATTAGGGAATTTAAAATAAGTTTTTAGTGAGTAACAAAACATGAAATGTTAGTTGGCGAAATTTTAGAATAATTAATTACTTTTTTGTCAAGACTGGGTTGCAATCTAAAAACACCTGATCTAAACTAACTTCAACCTCTAGTAACGGTATTTTTCGAGTTTGTAAACATGTATAAGTTGGAAGCACTTCTTATTTTCCTAAAAATATTGCAACAATTAGATTACTCAAGTACTGTAGTAGTATTCTAAAGATTGTCTGTTTTGCTTTTCTTAGTAGCTTATAATTAAATAACTTTTACAAAACAAATGACAACCAAAACCGTTACTAGATGGCATTGAAAAATATGAATAACCTACTAATAAAAATATTTCAAAACAGAAGACGGTATAAATAACATATTGTTCTGTACATTATTAAACATAGTTTAATCAAAATAAACAAAAGTTCAAAAAGGCATATTCAAGAATAAAAATAATAATACTTTTAAAATAATAACTAATTATGACTTCATTAAAATGAAATATATAGTAAAGAAATAATAATGACTGTTTTTGAATGGAGATGTGCTAGAAGATTTGACTGGGTAGCATTTGAACGGGTTATGGTTCGGATTAAAGAGTAATTAAATCCGGCTATTGGCTATTTTTTCCCCGGTAAGCTGAAATCATAAGAACGTTAAGCAAAATAAAAGGATATCTTTATACAAATCTCATTGAATATATCTAACATTTAACAGAGTAGCGTTACTAATAAAGTTCTACGAATTGTTTCCTTTTTTTATTGCCCACAATATAACAAATAAAGGGTCGCCCCGGGCTGTTAACTTTTCCCGCTCAGTAAACTTTGGTTGTAGGAGTTGGAGGCGTGCAATATTTTTTGCCTTCTTTCAGATGAACCTTTGTAAAGTACCTGACATTCTCAGAACAAATAGTACTGACCCGTAAGCACATGTTTTGACTAGAATGTTTTTAGTCTTGCTCTAGAAAATGTGGCTGACAAAAAGAAAAAGTGGCTAGCTGTTGTAACAAGTTGAGGGGAAAATAATCTTTCTTCCAAGTAATTTGAAAATAAGTTTAATACTTTTATGACATATTTTGTCTAATATTTTACTTTAATAGGTAGTAGCGTAATCTTCAGTCATTTGCAAACTTCGAAAATGATACTTCGGCAAACTTTGGAATTAATTTGAAACTAGAGGAGGCATCAGATGGTGAATTTATTTAGATAATTTACCATTTAAGACAGATTATTGCAAATAAAGGCTTTAGAAACAAAACCGATGGTATGTGTTAAATTCATTTTATTTGATTATATTAGTTTTGAAAGCATGTTTTATGGGTGTGGATCAGCTGGATTCCGTCTGTAAAGTGGTTGCTTTTCCCAACAGCTATTTCTTAGCATCATAATGTGGAGTGATATTAATTAAGTAGCCACCAGATTAAAACTACTTAAATATAAAAAAAAATTTATATAGAGTTTTACTTTTCTTGTACCTTTACTTTTATTTTATCTTGGCGATTTCAGTTAAAAGTAAACAGCACAATAATATTGCAAACTTTATAATTTTGACTTATATGGAACACTTTATAAACTAAAACAAAGTACAATTTTAAAAGTAAACATATTTTTTTTCCAAGTATTTGAAAAATTTGTTTACTACTTTTACCTCACATTTCGTCTAAACTGTTTTAACAACCTTTATTAGGCAGTAGCTTATGGAAAAAGCAACTTTGTGGAGTTCCAGCTAGCTGCCATTTTGAAACGGTAGACACAATATGTACTGCAAACAATTGTGGTAATCTTGGCATTCATTATACAAACGTATAGCCTATACATTCAAATCCAGCTTTATTTTTCAATGCGTTTAAACGCAATCTTATGGAATCGATTTTTTTTAAATACTAGTTGGATGTCAATTTAAACGGTTCCATAGACGAAACCAATGTAGGCCTACTATTAAAGTGTTTTTCCTATATCTTAAATATTATTATTTTCCTGAAGTTGCAAGTATTTGTTAACAGATTTTTGAAGGTTAGTTTTATTTATGTGAAAAATCAAAAAAGACTCACATTGAATAAATTTATAAGGCGATATTTAATTTTGCTATATCATACATGGTTTTTTATTTAAAATATTCTGTTTAATTAGGTGCATGCAATAAGTAAGCATTCAAAGTAAGAGTTGTCCTATTTTTTTCCTAGTTGTGTGTCATACAATATGAAGGGCTTTCATTGCATAGCTTTTCTTCTATACAAATTATTTATAACGTAAAAACTTTTGCTTAAGCTAGCCATTAATAGTTGAAAACCACTTGTCACAATTGGAAATAATCAAAACGTTTAAAACGCGGCATTTTCTACCCTTTAGGTTCCTCTCATGAACTTTATATAAGACTGTTTCTAAGTGAAGGTTTTGTTTAACATACTGCTTTATACGAACTTAAAAACTTTAAAAATAAAGTAAACATAAAACACGACAAGTTCTGCTGAGGGAGTTTATGTGATACTGGACTTGACAACTATGGGTTAGAATTTTATTTTTACATATTTCTATGTACAAAATTAAAATAAGATAAACAATAAACATTTAAAGCACGGCAGAGCTCTGACTGCTAAGTTCTGCAGGTGGAGTATATATATATATTATGCCTACTGGACTTGCCAATTAGGCCTATTTGTTAATAAAGTTTTATTTTCTTCAAAATACTTCGTGGTAAAATTTTAGACTAAATGACAATTCGATTGATTTTTATTTTATTTTATGGTCATATTCTCAGAACGTAGGTTTGGTGCATACTTATTTAATCGAATAACAACCAGCGTTGAGATGACCAAACTTTTATATTCTGGGTTACTAGCATATTTTAATCATTGTAAACTTTCTACCTGCTCTGAATCACTCATCCGTTTATGCATTCTAAATACAAAAGACATTGGTTAGTGAACAGAACACATTAGGCCTTCCTACAATAAATGGTCTAATGACAAACATTTGTTTTCAATTTGTAGTTTGTTTCGAACCTGTTTTACTCTACATGGAATAAATCACGTTTTTAAACATCCGTAGTGATGAACCTGTATTGAAGAAGAGGCACATAAATTGTTGTACTGTCATCATTTAATGCCCAACAATTAATTATCTTTCTTATAGTATTTCCTTTTAAAGATTACGCCTCTATTTAACGGTCATTTTCGTATTTTTTGTTTGTCATCTAGAATTTATTTTATTTTGTAAAAGGAAACGTAGTTGTGATACCTTATTTTCCACTGCAATTAAAGGAGACATTTTATTGTGAAAAGCAATTTTGATTATCTTCTACCGTTAAGATTTTGTATTTCCTTCCAAAATGACTATACAATTAGTCAATGACTAAGTTGCAATTCATTATTCATCTCAACGACATAATGGCAATAAAAAGTGTTGAAAAATTTGTGATTGCCTTTCTATGACTGGTTTTATTAACACGAGTGATGAACATGTTAACACCTAGAGTCTTACACCTCTATACTACAGTCATACTAACATTAGACTGCGAAATGGTATTAGCAAGGTGTTTCCCAAGAAAATCGTTTTACCAGGAATAAACAATTTTCAACTCTTGGTTGTTGAATTCATTATTTATTATTTAGTATAAATTTGCTGAAGATCGAGACAAAAAACTGTATGCATAATTTTAATGGTGGAGCAGACATTGTTTATTATATTGTTTAAAGTTGAACTTATAATCAAAATATGACTTGTCTTTAATTCATTAAAAAAAGTTATTTTATTTTTATTCATTACTTTTTGGAGATACGAAGTTGTTATGCCTAAACATTGAATCAACTTTCTCAAGCACGCAGATTAAAATCGTTTAAACAAATATAACAAGAGCAGGCTATTATATTAAAGTATTACTATGTTAATACTGGATTTCATTGCCTAGGAACATATACTCATAACAGGTAACAGTTCGTTTTATCATGATTTAAGTATTTTTCTTCATTAACTTACTATTTTAGTTTTAAAACACTTTTACACGCTCAACCAACAAGGTTTCTGAAAATATGTAAAAACTGTCTGTATAACCTGTCTCAAATGTGGTATGCATACGCATGCAAATTATACTGGGTCTAATTCTTTGGTTAGGTTTTTATTCAGGGCAGGACTAAGTAATGCTAGTTCTGATTAACCGTTAGTATACTATTATAACCAATGGATACTTAACACTTAAGTGTTAAGTATTCATTGCTATAACTCAGGTTTTATTATAGACCTTCAAAATGATTTAGACATTTACTACGTTACATTTACAATTGCAGTTGTCACGAGAAGCTCCCTCTACCTACTCGTCAAATTATATGGTGAATTATGTATTTCCCATACACTATTCAATACAGTAATTTAAACCAATCAAAAAATGTTAATAAATGTAACCCAACTTTACACTTAACTTGCAGTGAAAAATATACAATAACTAATTTGTTTAACACTACAAAAATCATAGTCTAACAAAAACAAAACAAGTCATAGAATGTGCATTGGATTTAATGACTAGTAAATAGCAACTACTGTATTAAATAAATTGAAGTTAACGTTAAGCTGTCTGACTGTGCCATATATTGTCTGTTTGCTTTTTAAAAATAATACACAATGATCAAAATAAGGTATTTAGGCGATGTAATCGCTCAGGGGTTTCGGCTTGATAAAAAAAAACTAGAAAAAAGAGTGTATGTTTGTTAATACTTCGTTCTCAACGGAACAAATCTAACAATTTCGGAGCGTAGTATGCAAACCGTACGCATAACCCGTAGAGTTAGAAGACCGTAATATATCACTAAAATTGTATGCAATTAAAAACTTTCTTTGTTAAAAATTCATTTTTAAATAACAAATCATTATCAAGTTCCTCTTTGTTAACTCAATATATGTATTTAATATTTTATACGTACAACGAGTACGGGTCATCAGATATCATTAAACATTGGGTACTTGATTTGCGTTGGGTTATGACCAAGAGTCTGGCTGTCATTTAGAAATGTTGCGGACTCTTAGTCTGCTATGGACGGGGACAGTTTGAAATGGGTATGGCATTTAGCTTCGCACTGGTTAGTAAAAATACCAAAGACCAACACTCTGAACGTAATTTAATTCTATAGTAGGCCTTACTTATATCATTATAATTCCAAAGATGCCATATAACACATTTGCTAGATTATTTTATTATATAAAGCTTTTTTATACTCATTACTATTATTGCTTCAAATTCTATATTTGATTACTGTATTTCGTATAATAACTAGTACCTAATCTATTGCATTTACCATATGTTTACAAACTGGGAACATACTGTGACTAAAGACTGTATTTTTTTAAGGTCGCATTTCAGTTTTACAAAACAACGATATTCTAATAATATTGAAAAACTAATAATAAAGCATACCTTATGAAGTTATTAGGTTTTAGTAAATGGGTGAGTATTTAGTCTTAAATTATACGACTTTTAAAGAATTATAAACTAATTGAAGCAGCTAGAGAGGTACAAGCGTAACAGAAAGACAATTTTATTAGTCCAGTTGTTAATCAGAAAAGGACCAGACTTTACGAAATTGTTTGTGGTCGTCCTATCGTTGGAGTGTACCCGGACTCTCTGCCTTACAATCATTTTGTAAACTCAAGTTATTGTTTTACTGTACTAAGTCCATGCTTGTTAGTGTAGTAAAGTTTTGTAATTAATTTTGTTTCCAACAAAATCAATATAACATATTAGAAAAACTAGACAAATGAAATACAATAGTTCATATTCTTAAATGTAACTTCAAAAAAATATTTCAGTGTATATCGTATTTAATTTACATGCATTTTAACTTTCCCTAAAACACTTAATTTAGGCCTACAAAATTATAGTCTGAATTTTGTAAATAGTTCCATAAAAGCAATAAACACAGGCAAAATAACAGCATGTGTATAAATAAAGTCCTTATATAGTTACTACCGTACTTGATAAAGAAACTTACTAAACGTGGCACACCTATAATGCTGCACCTGAAAAAAGTACTTTTTGAAGAAACTATAAACTTTTCCACATCTTAGTAGGATGGCCCACTTGGAGTCAGAAGAAAATCTTAAATGAAATCAAAGATTAAGCTGCACATCAAATTAAAAGTTTCTGTTAGTAGAAATCAATATCACAAATCCGACCTCAGACAACTGAGTCGGAAATGGCAGACAGTCAAAGTTTGTATAACTTGCAATTAGCTAAATTGTATAAAGTCCCGGGACCGTTAAATAATTTTTTAACAGGCAACATGAGAGCAACGTGATAAAATAGTTTTTGGTGCCCAGTAACAATGTGCCAAGTTTTGTACCTTCTTATGTAGGGTAAGTTGAGGAGAGATGGCCACCGTTTCGTAAAACCTTTATAAAATCCTTAATTTTAATATAATAAATTTCAAAAAAAATATTATTTATTAGCATTGTTAATATAAATTTAAGATTTTAAAACTTATAGTGTTTGTATTTCAAATTTATAAAAAAAATGCATTTTGGAAAAAATTGCAAAGTGGCCATCTGTCCTTAGCTTCGAGGAGAGATGGCCAAGGTGTTTAGGAGAGATGGACACCAGGACTTTAAGATAAAGTAAGGCTTAAATTTAGGAAACAAAAATTGTTTAATTAGTTCTTGAGTTTATTAACAAACAATTTAAAAAAATTCAGATATCCATAATCCATAATTCCAAAATTTAAAATATCCAAGAACAAAAAAAATGCCAGGGACAATATGTCATTTTGATATGTAGAGTCTATTATTGTCATTGGGTTAAATAATTCAAATTTACAAATCAAAACAACTCTTAGATCTTAAAATTATCTTTAAAATTATTAACTAATCACTGTAACTATTATTTTTATTCGAACAAAGTGTTTAGTGAAAATTAAAATTGCAAAATGATGAGAACTGTCTCCCTACAGTTTTGTTTCAACAGCCAAGCCACATGAATTGCAAATGTCTTGATAAGTGGAGCAGCTATCATGAAGCCATTTCTTACATCGGATGCATTCTAACCATTCGTCCTTAGACGAGGATCAACCAGGACAGATGCATTCGAGATCTGAAAAATCCTCAAGAGAATCGGAGCCATCGTCTAATACTATTGCATCAACTGATTGTTCACTGCTACTGGATGACTCTTTGGGTTTACGCTTTAATTTTTTTCTCCCAGAAATCGTTTCTTGGATGGCTTTCTCAGATTTTGAAGTTTTTTCTTTAATTTTGCTTTATTTTGCTGGATATTCTCAACAGATATCAGCTCTAAGGCCCCGATTCTACGACAAGAACGTACAGATGGAGTTCGAGATTGAGGGAAGTGGTAAAAGTTGTTTCAATACTTTAGATAGAGTTAGGCCTATGACTATTGTCGATGAGATTTTCGTAGAGCAACTTGACTGGCTAGAGATGATAAAAACTGTAGTTGAAAACTTAATAGGGGCTCATTTCTTTCTGGCTACCAAATGGGGTGACTTTATTTCGCTTTACTCAAATTTGTGAGAACTATTAATGTAAAAAATTGATATTTAAATAAAAAATAGGAGAAAACTTAAGAAATCCGGATATGACCATCTCTCCTCGAACACAAGTGGCCATCTCTCCTTTTTGTCGAGGAGAGATGGCCACCTTAGCAGTTCCCACCAAAGTGAACGCATGGAAACAGTTTGAGGTTATGAATACACGTAAATATACGGCACAACAAGTTATGCAAGCGAAATTAAAAAATACATAAGTAATCAATGCTAAAACACATTTACTTTAATCCGTATTATAATTTTACAGGTCCACCTAAACTGTTATCTTCTCTAAAACCGAAACTGTTTACAAAAACTTAACGAAAACTTTTACGCTACGTCACCATTGCACTCTGGAAACACTGACTGAGTCTCAGCGCTGTTCCGCGCCAAATTACAGAATTAAGGTCATGTGGCTATCTCTCCTCGGTGGCCATCTATCCTAGACTTACCCTAATTGTTAAACAATATTTAAGCCGTCACAAAAACTTTATACTCAGCCTTATTTGTCACGCGGGAACGAATGGACTGAAATGTAAAATTAGGAAATGTTGCAAAACTATATTGTAGACAAGTTTCCAACGCCGACGGTTTGAATGATGTCTTTAGGAATGACTATAACAATAGATTTATTTACGATGGCTACCTGGCCTCCAGCACCCCAACCATAAAATG
>JAGFPH010012488.1:14224-30024 GCA_018207615.1 Philaenus spumarius | reverse complement strand
GTGTTAAGGGGGTCTGAGTAGAGTATGTTAGCAAAGTTTAATCAAAATCGTTAGAGGGGTTTTGGAGTAAATACCAAAAATGTGCTAAAAACTGGTCCCACGGTAAGACACCACCTCCGATTTGCTTCAAATTTACATGGGTTTAATTGTTTACGTGTTTGAAGATATCCTGTAAATTTCAGTTCGATCCGTCCAGCCGTTTGCCCTGTGCACTCCGGACACACACACACACACACACACACAGACACACAGACACACAGACACACAGACAGACCAATTGCCAAAAATGCATTTTTTGGACTCAGGGGGCCTTGAAACGTAAAGATATTATGAAAACTCGACATCGAATTTTTGGGTCGATCGCAATACTTACCTTACCTAGTATAGGGTAAGGAAAGTAAACATCAAACTTTATCTAGGCCTACCTAACACGCTGTGGGAATTTTTAACTGGTAAATGTGTACAATTATAAGGACTATAAAACTGTAGGCCTATTTGTAACCATTTTGTATTTATCTATATACATATAAGCCAAATCCACTGACTCACTGATCACGATTTCTCTAAAACTACTGAACGGATTGGAACGAAATTTGGTATGTAGCTTTCTCTAGGGCCATAGGTGCTCACTAAGAATGGTTTTTAAAAAAATTGAAATTTTAGGGGGTCAGAGTTACTAAATCACGATTTCTCTAAAACTACTGAACGGATTGGAATGAAATTTGGTATGTAGCTTGCTCTAGGGCCGTAGATGCTGATAAGAAAGGGTTTAAAAAAATTCGAAATTTTAGGGGAGGGTGGGGGGGGGGGGGGGTCAAAGTTACTAAAAAAACCACCGAACGGATTGGAATGCAATTTGGTATGTAGCTTCCTCTAGGGCCCTAGGTTCTCGCTAAGAAAGGGTTTTAAAAAATTCGAAATTTTAAGGGAGGTTTGGGGGGATCAAAGTTACTAAAAATTCCCGTAAGAAACATAGTGTAATATATTTATTGTTATAATATTTTTTTTGTTAATATACATTTAACTTTGATTTGCAAAGCCGGATCGTACCAGCTAGTATACAATATTATATATCAAAATAAAGATAAAATTTTTATCTTTTAATTGATTTCATATTTGTATATCAAATGATTTAGAAGTTATTAAATTTTTATTATAATGTTCAAATTAATAATCGAATAAGTTTAAATGTTGTATGAAGATGTATGAATGTTTCCGAAGTTAAACGATTTGGTATCTCTTCTTTAAATTTGTATAAATACAAATATTAATGAGAAAAGGTTGTATTTATATTAATTTTATAACCTCAAAGCAAATCTATTACGTATTATAGAATACATTAGTTCTATAACTTTTATAAAAAAAAAAAATGAATAAAGCGGAAGCAGTAATGCCGCATTACTATAGCCGAATTTTCTTATCCTGGAATAACTAGTATTAAATACTGGAAGTTTACTATACATTTTGTTCTTTGTTCCGAGAACTGTACTTAAAATGCCTTTGCACAGGGTTATAATAAATTTAATTACCTTTCGAATGATGTAACTCACAAATTGAAATCGGGCTTATGAGTGGGCGAAATTGCGCAATACATAGATAATGAAAAAATAATTATTTTTATCGGGAGCTTCCTATCAATTTTGTATTAATATTCGGTTACCTTACCTTAGGCAGTCTTGTTTATCTTACATTCAATGTGAATCATACCTGCAACAAGACACATACAGTATTAAATACAGATTTTGATGTACTTCATGTTAATTGTAAGGGTAATAAGTTAGATGCTTTGGAAATGTTAGAAATTAAGAGGTTAATTAATAACGACGTAAGTTTAGTTTTAAACGAACAAATAGATTTAAGCAATTCGCCACTTCTACAACCGTTGTTTTGACCAGTTCGATTCCTCCCCCATCCCCAACCTAACGGTATTTTGGCCTACCTGTACCCAACTGCAGTGTGTTGGATTTTTCTTGTTCCTTTAGTCTTTAAGTTGCCTTCGATAATGCCGTAGCTGGCGAAACCTAGGTCGGCACGGCTCAATAAAGATTTGTGAAACATTACAAAAAGTTTTCATTTATTTATTATAATTCTTATTAGCTAAACGAGAATTTTTAGAAAGATGCTGTTTTTTGCATATGGTAGAATACATTAAGAGCTACAAAAAAAGCCAAATTTTATCTAAACCCTTTTAACACGTTCAATGCTAAGGACGCACATGTGAGCTTGACACTGATCAGTATGAGAAGCGGCCGACGCACAGTGCATTGCACGCCAACCTCCGTATTGGTGAGTATTTTTAATACACAATGCGTGTTTTCTTAAAGTAAAGTATTTTTGTTGAACCTTCATAGTTTTCTTATTTAATAGATCAGATTAAGCTCACAAGAGAGTAAGGCTGTAACCTACTGTATCCATGTGTATTGTACGTTGTAGTATAATCAAGTAAATCTAAATATCAGTATGCATGCAATGCACAATGTAGCTGGATCCTTACTTTGTTGTGTTGTCTATTTATTAATTTAATGTACCGTACACTTTTTAAACCTAGTATTAATTTTTGCTACTAAATTTCTGGATTTCGGGTGGGAGGGGGGTTGACCCCTGTCTACGGCCTTGTGCCATATGTTTCGCGAATCATTTCTATTATACAAAAATGTTTTTCATACAAATCTGCAATAAAGAGCAGATTTTTTCGCGAGGTCTACTGTGCGCAAAACTTGGCCACTAGTCTAATGTCAATATAAAAGCAGCCATGAATTATTCTGGCACTGCTTGAATTTATTTTAATGCATAAAATGACAAAATCTTTGTTTACCAATTATTATCATTTTGTCAAATCGTGACATCTAATTCAAACTTTTGCAAGCTTTTGAAAGTTCTTGGCAAAATGTATTAGCCCGACATCTAGCGTACGAAGCAATAAACTTCTTACGTGATGGTTGGCAACTGACCAGAGTCGAGAATAAAAGTCACTGCACACTGATGTTGGGTTTATTTTGTAATTCATTACAGTTTATTCAGGTTCAATGGAAGCATTTACCAATTTTGAAAGCGATTTAGTTGCAATAATTCCATAAAGAATTCATTTGGCTAAACTAAATCGAGAACTTAATGCAACTTGTTGGCCTACTTTATGCTAGTTTGACTAATTAAGACGGGGAGTAGTGCAGTGAGCCTAAGCCGGAACGTCAGTAGCTAAATTCGAACTTTCTCAACTATGTTGGAACTTTTGGAGCAAACTTAGACGACCAAGCTAACCACTCAGCTTCGCCACTTTCAATTTGTTGTAATGTTAGTTTATTTAATTTCCGTTGTAACAACTGTTGAACCAAAATTTCTAATAAGCCTACTAGCCCAGTCGGTATAGGTTTCAACTACCAGTAATTTGCAATACGGCTCAATTTTTTTTATAAGTACATTAAAGTATGTAGATTAACATAAAAAAATGTTTACCAGACTATCGATTTCCCAAAGTCGAAAAAAAATCGATTATCATTTTTTCTCGATTATCCTTAATATTTTGAGCTGGGATGAAGATAGAGGAAAATAAAAAATATCACCGTGTAGGGGAGGTATTTTTAAACAAGAAAGGTCATGTGTATTTATTTCGTCCGAGCAATGGTTTGTCTTGAAAAAATTCGATAATGCAGGTATTTATTTTGCAGCCGGGGAAATCACTAAAAGGGGACATCTTATTCATATATAAAGCGTTGGCTCATTATAAATCGGCCGAATTTTAATATATCGAATTGAAACTTGACATAGGGGTTAAAATATATATTTTAAACATTTATGCTTAGTCTCAGCTTGTTATCTTGAAAATGACCCGATCTAGGAGTCGATTTCGATTATCGATTTTAGGAGTACCGGACTCACGAACTAATTTCAATCTATTCCAGTTTCGTCAATTTTTGGAATATCAACATCAAATTTGTTTTACAAGTTGAGTACACCAGTATAAATATTCTTAGTAAGTATGAACGATTTTTTTCATGTTATTTTTAAAAATGAGGCGCTTGAAAATGGTCTTCTGTTTTACCTATCTCGTTTTAACTATAGTATAACACCTTTGTATTCAACGACTCTATTTTCGACATTTTTGAACATATCGATTTAAAAATTCGTACAGAAGTTAAAAGCACAATTGTTTTTTGCTATACTTATTTTAAAAACTATATTTAAAAAATTGACTAATCTGCAGCCGATTAACTCAAGCGTTTTGATGAAAAATCTAAAAAGGTCTAAAATTATACTTTTTTAAGTTACTTGTGCTTTGAAAATTAACTAATATAAAAGGTTTATACTCCTTGATCTTGTTTGAATCTATATATTTAACTTGTAAAAAAACTTTCAGGTTGATATTTTGAAAATTTTCTAAGCTGGAGCTGTTTAAAATGAATTGGTGGGTCCGGTACTCCTAAAATCGAGAAACCCATTAATAAGTCAAGTGGCTCTAGATGGGGTACTTTTCAAGATAACAAGCTGAGACTCAGCATAAATGTTTAAAATATATATTTTAACTCCTATGTCAAGTTTTAATTCGATATATTAAAATTCGGCCGATTTAGGATGAGAAAACGCTTCATATATGAATAAGATGTCCCCTTTTAGTGATTTCCCCTGCTGCAAAATACATACCTGCATTATCGAATTTTTTCCAGACAAACCATTGCTCGGAATAAATAAATACATATAACCTTTTTTGTTGAAAAATACCTCCCCTACACGATTGTATTTTTTATTTTCCTCTATCGTTATCCCAGCTCGAAATATTAAGGATAATCGGAAAAAAAATGATAATCGATTTTTTTTCGACTTTGGGAAATCGATAGACTGATAAACTTTTTTTTATGTTAATCTACATACTTTAATGTACTTATAAAAAAAAAATTGAGCCGTATTGCAAATTACTGGAATTTTTGGTCTAAATTTACCTCTACCGACTGGAATATACTTATTTTCGTAGAAATTTAATGTAGGAATGTTTTAAATTAAGCTTAAATATTACCATTTTTATTTTATTATGTAAATGTTATCATTTATAATACATAGCACTATCACAACGATTAACAAATGGCCAGTCATGAATGAATGTAATCTTTGTTTTTAATTTATATAATTGTGTGCCTTTTGTTTCTAAATACACTATTTTTATATATATGTATTCAAATTATGCTATATTTGTGAATAGCGATACTTTATAGGTAGGATATTTTATATTCTCTTTTGGAATGTATAAAAGATACATCGTATTTTTTATAAAATTTAAGTCTATATCAAAGACCACGAAAGAATACCGCCGAGGGACGGGCTTGTGTACACCGAGACCTTGAACGCTCCAATCGCCATAGCGTTCAACCCACGTTGTCACGTTCTTCCCACGCTTCTAACTGAATGCGGCTGACTCATCGCATTTATAATAATTCTTTAAACTGCGCGTTCAAGCCTCGAGCGGAAAATACCAGGAGTAGATATGGCAACGCTGCGCGCCCATCCTATTGGCCGCCACGCAATAGTATTCTTCAGTAGTGGTATTGCATTACTTGGAACTTGTGTCGATGAAACTCAATTCATTTCCCAAAACTTGTAGTAAATTTTTTTGTAATTTTCTCACTGGTAAACAAATGGCCCTGTATCTGTAATGGGGTACAACCCCCCCCCCCCTTGGATCCGTGCCCGGTAGGGAGCCACGAGTTTTGACTTCAGTAAAATAAAAGTTTAGCTAGTAGGCTAATTTAGGAATCATAAACAGGGTTTTTTTTTAAATATATATGTTGATTACGTGTTAAGTTTTGTTTAGAACACAATTATATACGCGCACGGTGTAAACTCGCCGCTCGTCCGACGACGACATTGCTTCACTAACGCTGCTGTGTTGGGCGTGCTGTAGTACGCTCCTGTTGGTATGTTGGGCGGGTCGCGGTAGGGGGAGTGTCTCCTTCGTTCGCCACTACGCAGCGGCAGCGCTAGCAGAAAGCCCATCTCAGTGATCATTGTGACGTCTGCCGCTCCCACCTAGTGGACTGTTCAACTGTTTTATTTCAAAGCCAAATACTTAGCACGTCTCCGGTCTATCTAACTGAAACTGTTCAATGATAAACGGTTAAAAAGTTATTGAACTTGTAGAAAGCAGCATGAACCTGGAGAACCTGTCGATAGCTTTCCTAGGTAATCAGCTGGCAATGGGCATGGGTTTGGGGTAATTTTAGTGATGTTGGGGTTGGTGGCGGAAAATTTCTCTGCCTATAGGCGGCAGATACCTAAATACGTCTCTGATTAGACCTTAACGTATAATCCATGATGTTATGTTAATAATTTCCCCTTAGGCCTACACTATCTCTGCTTATTTTGTACAGTTGCCTATAAGATCTCCACCAAACATGAGATATACCCACTCAAAGCAAAGTGGTCAAGACTTTATGTAAGTAATTCAAATTAGGATAAATTGTACAAAGTAGCACTGAATGTCTGATATCCAGACTATTATCAAGATACAATCCTGTGTTTGGCATTTTTCCACCAATATTTTGGCAGTTGTCTAGAAGCACCACCTACTCTTATTAACATAAATTCTGCCAGCGTTATTATTTGGCCCCTTCGCATAATTTTTTTAAAGTTGTCATCAAATCAAATTTGTTTCAGCAAATGTTCAGTCTTTTGATAACATAATTTGCACAAAAGAAAAAAAATAATGAAATTCAAACACCGTTACCTAAGAACTATTTGACCAATTTGCAACCAAATAAACTCTTTAAAATCCAGGGCACGTTTTTTTGAAATCCAGTAAAAAACTCTCTACTGAGGACGTTTTTTGTATGGGTATGAGATATTGACTCAGTTGAAATATACAAGGTGTCTTAAAAGTCCCACCCTCTTTAACTGTTGTGCTTGTTGAAACAAACAAATATCCTTTGGGGAACGATACTAACTTAGCCCAAAGTATCTTTTGAAGCAATCGGAAATTTTGAGTGTCCCCTAAAAATGGGGGATTTTGGGGGCAACTCAAAGTTTTTAAGTGAAAAGTATGGTCATGTGATACCTCATTTTAAAGGTATATTTAAGACTAGGAAAAAGACATAAAGAAAATAAAAATCTGACCACCCAAAACAAAATGGCGGCCCTATACGTGTTGAAATAAATCGACATAAAGTTGCTAATATCTCGAAAAGGAAGAGTTTTTAGAAAAAATTTCAAGGGACAAATTATTTTAATGTGCTTGACCTAAAAAATTGCTTTCAAATCGATTTCGTAAATTTTATTTTTTTACAAAATTTTCTTAGATGTAGGAGTCGACTTAAAATTTACGAAATCGATTTGGAAGCAATATTTTAGATCAAGAACTTTGAAATAAACATTTTTCGTCTCTTGAATTTTTTCTAAAAACTCTTCCTTTTCGAGATATTAGCAACTTTATGTCGATTTATTTCAACACGTTTAGGGCCGTCATTTTGTTTTGGGTGGTCCGATTTTGATTTTCTTTATGTCATTTTCATAGTATTAAATATACATTTAAAATAAGGCATCACATGACCATACTTCCTATTTTAAAATTTTAAGTTGCCCCCAAAATCCCCCATTTTTAGGGGTCACTCAAAATGTCCGATTGCTTCAAAAGATACTTTGGGCTAAGTTAGTATCGTTCCCCAAAGGATATTTGTTTGTTTTAACAAACACAAAAGTTAAGGGGGGGGGGGACTTTTAAGACACCTGGTTTAGTACTTTCATTAGAGTGAGAGAAGGGTTCTGGTTCCTCTGTATAGGAAAAGAGTTAACAATCAGCAACTAAGAAAATCTTCTTGTTAAGAATAAAACCATATTTAGAGCTGACAAGTTTTGTTACCTTAGCAGAATGCACAAAATGGTGGAAGTGGTACAAATTTGTTTAAGGATGTGAGAAGCACCAATGGCCTTCTTATAACATTTACAAAATGGAGGTAAAAAAACAGCAGAAAAAGTACGTTGGTAACCCAATGATTTATCCAATAATGAAGTTACCAGTTGTCGAAATAAGTGGATGTGTAGCTTTGAAACTTGCAAAGTAAAGTCCTTGAGTGTTATTGTTATAGTGACAGGTTGTAAAGGGTATGGTATAAGGATGTTAGCTAGTGACAGGAACAACTGACATAAGTTTATTTTTGCTCTATCTCCGATTTAAAGAATATGATAGGTACATGCGTCCTAGAAAAAAATTCATGAGTAATTATTGAAACTCTGCAAGGAGGAAGTTCAAAGTGATCAAGGATTCACTGGGGATCTGCATTCTTCAATTTTATAACTTCTTCCCTTTTGAAGTTATACTTCTTTGCGCCCGTTGTAATCGGGATTGGGTGTCGGTCGAGAAACCGCGTCACGCGTTAGGAGTAAAATCCGGAAAGTGCCTTTTTATACCTTTCTTCGTATATTCGTATACTTTCCTATACTTCAAAAAGTCTGATTGATTTGAAACTTTGCCCCGATGACAATGCAATATTAATTTTGTTGGGTGTAGTAAGTGAGCACTGATCATGGTCCCCAGAACAAGACGTGATTTTCAGCATCTTCAAAAAGTCGGATTGATTTTAAACTTTGCACACTTATCAAGGACCGATGACAATGCAATATTAATTTTGTTGGGTGTAGTAAGTGAGCACTGATCATGGTCCCCAGAACACGACGTGATTTTCAGCCCCTTCAAAAAGTCGGATTGATTTTAAACTTTCCACACTTAAGGGTTTGGAGAAATTCGAAATTTTAGGGGGGGTTTGGGTAGATCAAAGTTGTTAAATCACGATTTCTTCAAAACTATCGAACGGATTGGAATGAAATTTGGTATGTAGCTTCCTCTAGGGCCATAAGTGTTCACTAAAAAAGGGTTTTAAAAAATTGAAATTTTAGGGGGGTTTGGGGGGATCAAATTTATTAAAAAACGATTTCTTTAAAACTACGGAACAGATTGGCATGAAATTTGGTATGTAGCTTCCTCTAGGGACATAGGTGCTTACTAAGAAAAGGTTTGGAGAAATTCGAAATTTTAGGGGGTTTGGGGGGATCAAAGTTGTTAAATCACGATTTCTTTAAAACTACCCAACGGATTGGAATGAAATTTAGTATGTAGCTTCCTCTAGGGCCAAAAGTGTTCACTAAAAAAGGGTTTAAAAAAATGGAAATTTTAGGGGGGTTTGGGGGTAAAAATGACTAAATCACGATTTCTCCAAAATTACCGAACAGATTGGAATGAAATTTGGTATGTAGCTTTCTCTAGGGCCATAGGCACTCGCGAGGATAGAGTTTAAAAACATTCGAAATTTTAGGGGGTTTTTGGGGGATCAAAATTATTAAATCACGATTTTTTCAAAACTACCGAACTTATTGGAATGAAATTTGGTATGTAGCTTCCTCTAGGGCCAAGTGTTCACTAAAAAAGGGTTTTAAAAAATTGGAAATTTTAGGGGAGTTTGGGGGGTAAAAATGACTAAATCACGATTTCTCCAAAATTACGGATTAGATTGGAATGAAATTTGGTATGTAGCTTCATCTAGGGCCATAGGTGCTCAATAAGATAGGGTTTGAAAAAATTCGAAATTTTAGGAGGGGTTTGGGTTGATTAAAGTTACTAAATCATAATTTCAGATCTTTTATTATTATGAAAATAGTGCTTTTATTATTTAAGATCTATATATAAAAGCCCAATACTACTCACTGACTGAACACTTATAAAGAATACAATTACGTTAAAAAAAACTGAAAATACCAACCACCACGGGCAACGCCGTACGGGTCAGCTAGTGTTTTTATAAAAGAATAGGCTATCATCTACAAAATAGTAGGGCTTTTCTAAGTTACGACTAGTTTTTAGCAAAATACATTAAATCAATAGTAGGTCTACCTGTCTATACCATTGGATGGCCAAAGAAGTATAACTTCCACCGTCTGGTCCGACGCAGACCCAAATTTTTTTAACGTTGTTACTTTTACCCGTGAAAATAATGAAGTACGGAATTAAGGTTCTGCTGCAGTGGTGGCAATCTTTAATTCGTATCCCTTAAGAGCAAAGTTAAATTTAAAACCATTTATTTCATTTATTTATTATCATAAAATTGTTTGCAAGTTCTTATTTAAACGACAGTCACAATACGCATCTGTTTTGCGTTTCACATTTTTTTTTAAATCCCGTACATTTGTTACGTAATTTACATTTTTTAAGTACCAAAGTTTGAACTTTTTCCTTACACAATAAACAATTTATAATTAAAAGCAATGAATACTTAACACTTATAAGAAGCGAAACCGTAGTGCTTTTCAGGGCGACGCTTTTGAGTCCTAAGATCTTCTAGTTCACTGATACTAAAACAGGTTTCTCTAGCGTCAACGCGGTGGACTGTACTTCTTTCCCAGACTCGGACTGTACATTTCTCCCCAACTTGGAGTTTGGATCGTTGACACACCCCACCCCATCATACCTCGTCACTTTCACTCGTGCTAATTTCCAATGTTTGGGATTTTTGGGTTGACACATTAGGTTCTACCCTGACGGATGGCTTTGGTTGTTTTTCTTTCGGAAAAATACATACCTGCATTATCGATTTTTTCCAGACAAACCATTGCTCGGACGAAATAAATACACATGACCTTTTTTATTCAAAAATACCTCCCCTACACGGTGGTATTTTTTATTTTTCTCTATCTGCATCCCAGCTCGAAATATTAAGGATAATCGGGGAAAAAATGATAATCGATTTTTTTCGACTTTGGGAAATCGATAGACTGGTAAACTTTTTTTATGTTAATATACATACTTTAAGATACTTATAAAAACAAAATCAGCCGTATTGCAAATTACTGTTAGTTGTAACCTACACCGACTGGGCTAATATGTTATACTTTTTATTTGCTTAACAATGTTTAAATAAATCAAAAGTTAAAAAAATATTGGTTTGTAATGGTTTATCCAGTGTAGCCTTACAATCATCTATTATAAGTAAAATATAATTGGATTAAGGCTAAAATATAACAATGCGTTTAAAATCATAGTAGGCGTAATTATAAATTGGCTAAAAGCTAACATAGCTAAATTAAATGATAATTTTATTTAGGTATAGGCCTATATTATTTTTAAAATATATTCAGCGAGTTAATATTTTCAACTGTTTCTTATTACTGGTTTGTCTATTCCCGAAAAAAAAGTTTTAATATTTCACAGCTTGTATATATTTGAGACTGTCTGGGTTTGTTCAGGGAAATTTTCTTCTTTCTAAAACAAAAGCTATACTGAACCGTAGTTTTGACCACTTAGGAAAAGGAGTACTTTTGACCACTTAAACGTCCGCGCGCATTATTATTCCATAAGAGCCCATGTTAATTCGGCACAACAATGGGTTGTATAGAACGCAACCTTAAGGGGAATTTTTCTTGTTCTCACAAACATGCGGTTTTTAACTATACATTTTTCCTTTAAGATATGAACTAACCATACACAGTACGTAAAAGATGTTATCAGATACGGGGAGAAAGTATGTAAATATAGATTGCCTTTCTTTTGCGAATAATATTTAACTTTTACAAATGTATATGTTAAAGAGAAGTAATATTTTTTTTGGTTTTTATGTAATATGCTGTAAATATAGATTGCCTTTCTTCTGCCAATAATGTTTACCTTTTAGTAATGTAAATAGTAATGTAAAATATTTTAAAGCTGCAATTATTTTTTTTTTTTTACGTAATTTGCTGTAAACGTAGATTGCCTTTCTTTTGGCAATGACAAGTAACTTTTACTAATGTAAGTATTTTAAAGCAGAAATTATTTTTTTGTTTTGCATGTAATTTGCTGTAGATATAAATTGCCTTTCTTACTTTCTATTTACAATGATTTATAAACTTTCACAATGTATATATTTTAAAGTTGTATTCATTGATTTATTTCGTATTTAATTAAATGTAAATATAGAATGTCTTTGTTTTGCCTACTGAAATATGCATTCTTAACATGTAATTTGTTGTATTTTAAAAAGAATTTTAACGATCATGTCCATCAACATTTATAACATTTTCTGAATTACAGTGGGTTATATTGTAGTTTATTAGAAATGTGTAATTTGTTTGACATAGACATTAAATTTGCAGTTGTGTAATTGTAATTTTGTTTTTTCAGTCATAATTGAAATTATAAAAATAAATCATTGTGCTTTCAACTTGATGATTTGAGTATTTTTTTAGAACCAATAATAGTTTACAAAAATACGGTTTTTATATTAGCACAAACTGAGATGTTGAGTTTGCTTTATTTTAGACAATTATATTTTTATTAATCTCATAATATTTTAACTTTTATTAATCATTGTTTTTTACGTTAAATATATTGTTTCCATTATGGACAATTTCAAGAGTCTTTGCAGCCTTATCGCAATATTGGATCTTTGTTAAATGCAAAGCGGAAGCAGTCGGAATTACTTTATTTTTGGCTTAAATTATATATGTCGGCCTATTTAATCCTTATGGGGCAAAATCCAACTTGGAGCTATATAGTCCTACAGAATTTTGACACTTCGATATTATCTACTGGGGTTGGACCAGTTGGGGGTGAAAGAGAAAGTTGTTCGTGTGTGTTGGCGAGAGAGACAGATATATTCGCCGCTCGGCTTTTGCATCGAAATTAAAAACCTTCCAATTCATTCCTCACTCTCGGTCTCGGCAGCCCGGAAAAAGACTGGTGGCGCTCGGAGTGAATTTTTGGTAAACTACCAACTACTGTTCCCTTTTAGTGCATAAGGTTTCGCTTCTTATAGTGTTAAGTATTCATTGTTAAAAGTAATTCGCAAGCCAGATCCGCAATTTTATAAAGAACATTCAGTTTTTTTTCAGCACTCAATTAGAAAAGATGGATTTATAAAATGGTTATAAATGAGGCAATGTCAAAGCGCTCAGCTGCAAGAAATTGTACGCCTATAGGGTGAAGCGCTGGAGTAGCCGGTTGCTTTCTCTTTTACTGGAGAAGACCTTTAACTAGAATATAAAGCCAATATCAATATCCAGGATAGAATTTACTAAAGTATAAACCATTAGGACTGACGTACAGCAGATCCAAAACAAACTATGTCAAGTACAATCATAGTGAATAACTTGCGATGACCTTGTTGCTGAGGGGTTAGGATTCCTGACTCCAAAGCAAATGGATCGAAGACCATGGGAGTTTATCTTGTTGGAAAAAAGGTAATTGGCCTTTCGTTGTTTTCGCTTTAAAAACGGTAAAACTTGTTTAGAAGGATTACATTTTAATACGACTAATAATTGTTTCTTTGATTAAACACCAGATTTATTACCATTTAGGCTCTGGTGCATCTCCGGAATGTTGGAGTAGTTCTGAAAAGTATGATTCGAAACTTGTGGTTGTACGTAAAGGCTTAACTTCATGTAAATATAGAAACCCTATAAGACAATCAATGATGAGGCAAAAAATTACATTTAACTGTATACAAATTCATTGCATGTAACTGAGTAGAAGTTATTCGTTAATCGTCACTAAAGTTTTTAGAATTGAAACTCTTTGGGCAATAAATGTATTTTCTGTGGAAACGTGTGGTAATTGTATTATTCTTAAATATATCTTCTTATCGTAATACTAGCTGAACTATTATTTGTTTCTTTGAGGAATGGGAAGAATAGTTATTTATGGTACACTGTTTATTGACAATATCTAATAAAGCATAAATATGTATCTTTTGATTTATCGCCTGATATTTTCACTAGTTTGGCCCCTTTGATTCGTCAATGTATTACCTAAACCATTTTGATACCGCGACGTTTCAACTCTTTATAAGTACTCCCATCGAACTGTTTATGTAGTAAACCTGATAATAGTTAATCTCAATTACAAAATACGTTACACTAATTATTCTTCAGAAAGTCGTCTTGGCTTGCAGTTCTCTGATTGGCGCCAACTCCGACTTCTAATGTGACATTATTATTATTTATTGATGTTTCTTCATGCACCTGTGACTTATTATTACACAATTTTAATGCGTTTAAACTACACAGTAACGCAGTATCAAATTCTATCTACACAGTCATACTTATCAATCTGTTCACATTTATTATAACTATAAGTAACCGTTTAATATTTATTTCAGAAAAAATTTACATTCAAATGGCGTTTTAATAAATCTGGTGCGTAAATGTAATGCGTTATGAAGTAAGACAGTTTGCAAAGAATTATGGTCATTGTTTTTTTGTTAGTATTTACTTTATGGAAATAATAACTGTGCATTTCTTTTTTGTCAAAAAATGATAGTTACCACAATGCAAAACTGTGCATTGGATGGCAATTTTTGGAAGTATTAGTTAAAATTATTGCATTTCTTAAACGGAAAGTTCAATAAATAAACGGTACCAGAAACTGGCACATACTTTCTCACAAACATATTTAAATTATTAAACAGATTCACAGTGACTTCATTATTGTAGGAGGGGTAGGAGAGGTGATTTTAAACTAGGAGATTAAAAAATAAATATTATTATTATTAGCTAGAGATGAAACTATTCGATCGATTTCGAATAAATTCGAACCAAACACGTCAATTAAGCGTGTATATATGCACGAAAAAAGGTTTTGAAATTTTTTGAAAAACAACCCCCTTTATGGCAAAAAACCCCAAAATCTGTTATTATTATTATTATTATTAGCTAAAGGAGAATTTTTAGAAAGATGCTGTTTTTTACGTATGGTAGGGTAGATTAAAGGCTATAAATAAGCCAAATTTTATCAAAATCGTTAGAGCTGTTTTTTTTTTATAAAAAAATAATAACTGATTTTTTGGGGGTTTTTTTTACCAAAATGGGGGTTGTTTTTCAAAATTTTTCGAAACCGTTTTTCGTGCATCTATGCAGGCCTACTTGACATGTCTGGTGCAAATTTATTTGAAATCGATCGAATAGTTTTCGCTCTAGCTTTGTATACATACAGACATACATACAGACATACATACATACAGACAGACATTTTGTAAAAACCACTTTTTTGTACTCAGGGGGTCCCAAACGAATATTTCCACAAAATCTCAACATCGATTTTTTTGCGATCACTATTCTTTCTCTTATAGCATAGATCATGAATAATAAATAGATCTTGCATCCATACGGGGGTTGTGTGCCGGAAAAAAGGTGTTCGCGAAAATAGTACATGATCGCGCCGCGAGGTAGCGCTAGGGAGAAAGCATTGTAAGCATTGGTGTTTCCAACCAGCTTCCTTCGTTTCCCCAATAGATAGCGCCAAAAAAGTCGATTTCCAGTGGAACAAAATATTGCATTGGATCGGAGTTCTATTAGGTTATCCAAAAATACAATGCTTATAGTGAGAAAGTAAAATTAAACACTCAGCAGCTACTTTAGAACTGGTATTGTATTACTTTTAGTTTCCAGAATCAGTGAAAAACTCATATAATATTTTTTGATAAAGGTATAAATCTATTAAACCGACAGTTTTATTTGTGACAGTTACAAAAAGTGAAGTAGCCTATATAGCAGTCCCAAGGTGGAATTTTTGATAGTGGTAAAGATATTTGAAACTTATGTTATCAAATCATCTATGGCTTGATATCTAGTCATACGATCCAAATGCTTGGGTGTGTATTGTGCCGGATAATTCTCAATAAACACAATAATTTAAAAGTGCATTTCAAATTTAAATTTTCAACCAATCTGGAAGTATACTTTTCATTTTACCCCCCCCCCCCCCCCCCCCTATACGTATTATATGGAGAAAGTATTGTATTGTTTTCGTCCAAATTTTCGAATTGGAATTTTTAGTGGAATTATCTGTTTTGGTGCTC
>JAGFPH010012488.1:0-14124 GCA_018207615.1 Philaenus spumarius | reverse complement strand
GGTAGGAGAGGTGATTTACTAAAGTAGCAGATTAACTAATAAATATTATTATAATTATTAAAAAAGGTTTTGAAAAACAACCCCCTATATGGCCAAACCCCCCCAAAAATCAGTTATTATTATTATTATTATGTATTAGCTAAACGAGAATTTTTAGAAAAATGCGGTTTTATGCATATGGTAGGGTACATTAAAGGCTACAAATAAGCCAAATTTTATCAAAATCGTTAGAGCCGTTTTTTTATAAAAAAAAAAAATAATAAATAATTTTTTGGTGTTTTTTTGGGGGTTGTTTTTCAAAAAAAATTTAAACCGTTTTTTCGTGCATCTATACAGGCTTACTTGACAAGGCCTACTTGACATGTCTGGTGCTAATTTGTTTGAAATCGATCGAATAGTTTTTGCTTTAGCTTTGTATACATACATACAGAAATACATACATACATACAGACAGACATACATACATACATACACACATACAGACAGACATTTTGTAAAAACCACTTTTTTGGACTCAAGGGGTCTCAAAACGGATATTTCCACAAATTTTTTTGCAAGAAAGTAAAAACAACAAAAAACCCCCAAAACATTTGTTATTCTTTTTTTATAAAAAAACGGCTCTAACGATTTTGGTAAAATTTGACTTATTTGTAGCCCTTAATGTACCCTACCATATGCAAAAAACCGCATCTTTCCAAAAAATTTTTGTAGGACCAACCCCTACTGAGATATAGGCAAAAAATCAAAAAATGGTACCTTTAATCCCCCTCCCCCACTCTTCCGCCACCCCTAGGGTCAAGGACTTTTAGTATGTTATACTACTAGGTCCCGCAAACAATGTACCATAGTTGGTCTTTCCGCTTATTGACTTTCCTTCTAGACCCCCCTTTTGGGCATTCGTTGACTAGGCTATATTTCAGAAAACCGAATTTAACATTTTTATCAAATATTTGCAAATTTCAGGATTAGGCCTAACCCCTTTGAGTAAATCGAGTTTAATCAACACTAGTTTAGGAAAAAAGAAGACGTTAATTTGAAAAATAATAATTCGACCACGCAGCTGAACCGCTGACGTGAGTTGAGCAAATTTCCAAAATGAAGTTTATAGGCCTTAAGTTTAAGGAAGTTTTAGGGTTTCAACCAACAATTTGGGAAATAGGCCTATTCACGACTTCGCATGCCAACCCCCGTATTGGGAGTATCTTCAACACACTAAGCATTACGTGCTTCGCTCGCCAACCCCCTTATTCGAGGTGTCTTCAATATACAATGCATTGCGTGCTTAGCACGCCAACCCCACGGTAGAATCCACAGCATGGCTTTGAACCGGGTACTTCTCTGGTATTGTACGTTTTGATCGATTTTGGGGGAATTAAGCGAGCTATAAGATCGCGTAAAAAACAAAGTGTGCAGAATAACATCCTAAATTTATATTTGTAGAAAAATATCAAAAACAAATTCATTCTTGTAGGAAAATCACAAAAAATAGTTACTTCCGGTCAAAAAACGTGCTTCCGATTGTTGGACTTTTTTGGCTAACGAACTAGTCCGAGCGACGTAGACAACCAACATGTGTACCAAATTTGAACCAAATCGAACTTAAAATGCGGCCGCTAGAGTGCGAACACATACATACATAAATATATATATGATTTTTAATGACCCCCCAATACTTGTTCTGGGGACCATGATCGGTGCTCATTTGCTACTCCCGTCCTTGGATCTTACCATAAGGGCCACTGCAATAGCTCATTTTTCCTATGGAAATTCGCTAATAAGGTATGTTTATAATTTTGGAAATATGTTTTCCACCATATTGTAATTTCAGTTTTTACCATACTTTGCATACTACTATGTTATTCCAATCAATGGAATAGTTTCCTCTCTAGCTTTGTTTACGTACAGACAGGCATTTTGTAAAAAAAAAACACTTTTTTAGACTGAGGGGGTCCCAAAACGGATATTTCCACAAAAATCTCTACATCGATTTTTTTGCGATCACTATACTTTCTCTATACTATAGTATAGTGAGAAAGTAATGAATATTGTGTCCTTAGATCTGTGACTGGAAAAGGCGAGTAATATAACACTAACTTCCTAATAATACAAATTTTCAAATTTTATAAGTGCAATATACACTGCTACAGAAATGGAGTGTGGGCGGCGTTTTAGATAAAGTTGCTGTTTTCTATTTTTGTCCAGAATATATGAGTTGAAATTCTGGGAAAGAGTGTAATAGTTTAAAAGAACTTTAAGCAAAATTATAAACATGTTTTCTAGTAGGCCTTCATTTCTGGACCATTAAAATATTCAATGATCGTCAAGTAAAAAAAATATTAGATGAAAAATGGCATATTTAGTGGAATTTAGAGTTACATTCAATTCAATGGTGCATGGTGCTTGTAAAATTGGTTTTAACTTTCACTTTAGTGACCACCTTAAAGAAAATCACGTTTTAGTAAAATTAGGAAAAACCACACACACAATATCGTACAATTCACACAGAACACACAGTACAATTCGATAAAATAAAAATGGAGGATTTTACTAAAATATTGTGTGTGAGGTTTTTTTTTAAATGGAGTTCCTTGTAATAGTGTAATTCGTATTTAAGTAAAATGTTAAAGGTATGAGTATACGGATAGACAAACACAAAGGTTTTGTTGTTTATTGCACTATACCGGGTGAGTTTTAAATGTCCCCCCTCCCTAATTTTTTCCGCATTTCTTAAGATATTGACTTCCAACCACCGCCGAACATCATTGATTAGTTTATACTTTCTTTTGATGAGGTTCACATTTTTGGCCGCCATCTTGGATCCGCCATATTGGAATGAACTTTTATTTTTTAAATGTAAAGGTAAGGTTGTGACCCATCATTTCAAACTATTTTTTTCCGTAGAACACGATGCCGCAATCGATTTTTAATTATCTGCTTTCGTTCTCGAGATATTAAAAATTTTGTAAAAAATTGAAATTTTCAAAAATCCCTTGTTTTATTTAATTTTATTTTAAATATCGACCCTTTATCATCAGATATCACAGTTTGTTAGTAGCTTATAGATTTTTATTAAGTTATAAATGTTTACTGCCTTCTTCAGTTTCGCAGAGAAAAGTTGTTAATACACTGAAATCAAACAAATTTACTGAAGATGGCAGTACAAATTTATAACTTAATAAAAATCTATAAGTTACTGCCAAACTGTGATATCTGATGATAAAGGGTCGATATTTAAAAAAAAATTGAATAAAACAAGGGATTTTTGAAAATTTCAATTTTTTTACAGAATTGTTAATATCTCGAGAACGAAAGCAGATAATTAAAAACCGATTGCGGCATCGTGTTCTACGGAAAAAAATAGTTTGAAATGATGGGTCACAACCTTACCTTTACATTAACAAAATAAAAGTTCATTCCAATATGGCGGATCCAAGATGGCGGCCAAAAATGTGAACCTCATCAAAAGAAAGTATAAACTAATCAATGATGTTCGGCGGTGGTTGGGAGTCGATATCTTAAGAAATGCGGAAAAAATTAGGGGGGGGGGACATTTAAAACTCACCCTATATAAATCTAAAAACGAAATAGGCCTACACAATTTTTTATACAGAATATAAAATTATTTGTTTGAAGAAGTTTCAACGAACACTACTAGAATGCGCTTGTGAGTGTTACTACATTAAGATAATACTACACACGATTCCACGTTCACCGTGCAGTACAGAGCGCCCATAAGCCATGTTATCCATACGAAAGTCTCGGCTATAATGGACAACTAAAAAACATCAACTCCCATGCTACGCTCGGTCAGTTGACGCAACCCGCATGACAATAAACGTGGTGCTCCCTGTAATGGTAGTAGCATGTCTATTCTCCCGCAAGACCTGTACTGCACGGTGAACGTGGAATCGACTCGAGTAGTTCAATCTACCTCCGCTAAGGTTTTCTAGTAAACAACTGTCACATGTTAGCTTTTTTTCAACCAATAATAATATAATAAAGCAAGAAAATGGTAACCAAACTGTAGCTCACCTGTTCAATGACATGTTGGATTTCGTCTTCGATCTCCTGACGATGAGGAGAAGCAGTCATCATACGACGTTGGTTTTCCAATAAAGCAGAGTTCATCCGTCCAGGCATGAACTGAGTGGTTAGGTTGACTGGCGTGGAACCCATTCCGGGCGGTACAGAATTGGCGCGACTAGAACCTCCGCTGGCTGATAGACTTGGTTTAGAATCTCTGTGAAAATAAGACAACTGTTAAAAGAATGTTGGTACGGAAATAAGTTACTTAAATGAAAATACTCTAAGTGTGGTTTTTGTTGTTTTGTTTTGTTTTAGAGGATGGAATGATCTTACGCAGACCACTCGGCCAAGAGAAGGTATTTTATACTGTGGGACTCGATCCGTTGCCACGCGGACCCACTGCCCACTAAACCATCAACCTCTCCCCAAACTGCTAACAGGGGAGGTGTCTAGGGAATATCCCTAATGACTGTAAGAGTTTGGCGTCTAAAATCAATTAACATTAAGCAACAAATTTAGATCTCGGTTTAGACATTTTTTGTACCAATCAGATATGGAGCCAAATTTTATATTGGTGTCTAGATAGTGAGGGTAACAGACTGACATTTGATAAAAAGCAATCAAAATTTAAATCCTTATACAAGCATTAGTTAAGCATTAGTTCGCTATTATTTGTATGTGAAGAAAGTATTACAAGACATTTCCCGAGTATAAACAACTCTCGTTTTGAAGTGAAAACTAAAACTAAAACAAACGTAATTTAATAAACGGTACCAGGAACTGGCACATACTTTCTCACAAACACATTTAAATTACTAAACAGATTCACTGTGACTTGTAGGGTGGGGTAGGAGAGTTTTTTTATTAAAGCTGGAGATTAACTAATAAATATTATTATTATTATCTAGAGAGAAAACTATTCGATCGATTTCGAAAAAGTTTGCACCAAACTCGTCAATTAGGTCTTTATAGATGCACGTAAAAAGGTTTTGAAATTTTTTTAAAAACAACCCGCCTTATGGCCAAAAAACCCCCAAAAATCAGTTACTATTATTATTATTAGCTAAACGAGAATTTTTAGAAAGATGCGGGTTTTTGTACATGGTAGGGCACATTAAAGGCTACAAATAAGCCAAATTTTATCAAAATCGTTAGAGCCGTTTTTTTATAAAAAAATAATAACTTATTTTTTGGGGGTTTTTTGGCCAAAAAGGGGGTTGTTTTTCAAAAATTGTCAAAACCTTTGTTCGTGCATCTATACAGGCGTACTGGACATGTCTGGTGCAAATTTGGTTGAAATCGATCGAATAGTTTTCTCTCTAGCTTTGTATACATACAGACATACATACAGACATACATACAGACAGACATACAGACATACATACAGACATACAGACAGAAATTTTGTAAAAACCACTTTTTTTGACTCAGGGGGTCCCAAAACGGATATTTCCACAAAAATCTCAACATCGATTTTTTTTGCGATCGATATACTTTCTATATACTATAGTATAGTGAGAAAGTAAAAATGAAATATATGAGTAAATGACCTGGCCTCTGCTCGCTTCTCAACCTACAAATAAAAATAAAAAGGATCCCAGGATTACAACTGAGATGTTAATAACTAAATACAACTGGAATAAGAGAAAACACGTATGAACAGAACACGCACAAACACAAAGTATTACAAATATCGTTTACTATACGTATTTAAACGTATAAAAGAAAAATACCCTAGAAATCAAACTACTAATATTGATTCACTGTTAAACAATTGAAAAATACACCAACTTTAAAAGTTATTTCAAATTTTTATAAAGCTTGTATTATACAAACAACTGTATTAAAATTGTTTTAGATGAATTAACTCATTTTAGATAAATTAATCATTAATTTTAAACAAATTTGACACTATTATAAGGAACTATGATTTTGTTTGTCCTTCAACGCCTATTTTTGTCCCACCCCTTGAACATTAATGAATAATTAATGTTATAAAACCTTTTAGAAAGGATAGTAGGTTCAAAGGGGTGCAACATTTTCATAGTAAGATAGTTGTTGTGAATTTTTAGATCATCAAAAACCCTTCCCTTTTCTACTTCTTAGTCCGACTTTTCCCAAAAACTAACATTTGTCATCTATATACTTCATGTATTACTCTGAAAATAATTTGTGCACAATAACGGCACTTATAGTGTCCAAACAATGTATACGTACGGTAATGGTTTTGGGAGGTATATGGACCATGAAAAGAAAATATAGGTAGAAAAGTTTTTCATTGAAATCTACTTACACAGTCATTATGTCTATGTGTGTAGACACGAATACTCAAAAACTTAATAATCTAGATAGAATACTATACTATATAATATCTGTATCCCATTTTAATCCAAATTGGTCAAACGAGAGATGTACGTATAAAATACTGTAATTGATGAAAGATTCAAGTAAAACTTGAGATTTTTACGAATATCAAGTTTTAGATCTGCCTAAGCCGAAAACCACATTTTTAGAACCACAGTAATAAAACCACCTGTCTCTGTATCTGTTTGTAAGTGTGACAACACAACTAAAAAACGTAACAAGATGGATGCAATTTGGCATATGATCCTTTCGCCTGAATTCGTCAACCAGAAGAACGTACTTCACCTAAAAACGTAGCCATCGCATTTTGTAAAGGCCTAGAGAGAAAGAGAAATAAATATAAAATTTCAGTCGAAAACCAATTGGAATCGTCTTGGTTTCGTACTAATCGGCACACTAATTTTTCACCACAGTAAAAGTAACAAATTTGTGTCAAAGAAATTCAAAGACAGTCCACTTTCGATTTTTATTTACCGTTGATAGTAAGAATAAAAATAACACAAATTATCTCATGTTCCTACATTATAATAAACAAATGCGTTTTAACGACAGGCGTCCATGGCCGGATCTAGGAACCGCAAAACCCCACAATGGGGGGGGGGGGGGGCGAACCCTTACGGGGCTCCAAAGGCCATCTACTCAAAAAATAAATGAGGATAAAATAACAAAAATATAAAATATTGAGTTTAAGCAGTGACAGAAAAGGTTTTTAACAGAAAAGTTCTAGTTGCAAATTACAAAAATATTCTACTGTATGTTGCTTGTCGACAAAACGACAACTCGCCGTAAACTGCTGCAAATGTGAATTTGAGATTTTTTAGTGTATTTCATTTTATCTTTAAAGAGAATAAAGAGAACCAAGTTAATTTTGAGCCATTATACATTTATTGCTTATTATTTTATACACTTACTTCTGTACAATTATAACAAATGTTTCTATTTAAAAACTTATATTTATCTATTATTTTTCTGAAGGTAGGTTAAATTGGAAAAAGTCAAAACCTGACAATCTCTAAACGTTTTACACTTAACATTCACGTAAGTTCTTCATTATGTGTACAAGTTGTTTAATAAGGTTTATCAAATTTTATTTGATAAACTTGATGTTAAACATTCCTCTGGTTGTTTTAAGAAAAAAACTGTGTACGGTTTCTCCCTCTTCCCTCCATCGATGTCTGCTAAAGGGGTACTTGGAGAAATTTTGCTGGGGGCCCCCAATTTGTAGATCCGGCACAGCAGTAGTCATCCTCGATGTTACACGAGCTACAATTAACAAATTATAATTCTAAACTTGTATAATTCTGGCTATAAGTATTCCGTTTTAATTTATTAGTTATTTGTGTAGCCCATGTATCACTGAGGATGACGACTGTGTCGTTGAAACGTGTATGACTATTAAACTATGCGTATGGGAATCTGTAATATTGTTATAATTCTTAAATATACTGTTGTAATTAATTGTAGGCCTACTCTACATTTGTGTACAACATGCTCAAGAATATACTTATACTTAAAAATATTATCAACCGATTATAAAACAAAGGGTTTCCTTGATTTAATTTACATTCTAACGATAATTATTTCCGTTTCTCATTTAAAAAAAAATTAAAGCTAGACATGAATTAATTCCATAAGACTGTAAGAGGAGAGGCATTCGAAATTTAGAAATGCCCAAAAATTCAGTAGTTTAGCCAAAAAGTATAAACAGTATGACAAATTTAATCTGCAATAAATAATTAAACGACAACAGCTCTATTAGAAAGTTCGAGTAGCAAAAACTTGGAACAGATCCAATAATATTGTGCTAGCTACAAAGACACAATTAGGAGGAATACATTGTTTACAAAATTGAGTACTGTATTGTGAAATGCATTTACTACGAGCAGGTGTTACGCTTCCCTACGAGTAGAAATCAGTGTAGGAATAAATGTTAAGAAATAGGCCAGTCGGTAGAGGTAATTTTAGACCCAAAGTTCCAGTAATTTACAATACGGCTGATTTTTTTTTTATAAGTACATTAAAGTACAGATTCCTCACGCCGGCAATGCACCCCGAGAGGGGAAGTAAGGCCCGGTCCCCACGCTGTGTTTGTTGTGTCCAACGTCACCAGTACAACCTCAATAAAAAAAATAGACCTCTCTTCTTCACTGTACACCCTAGTTTGTCACTGTAATGTAACGGTAAATAAAAGGGGTAAACACATTTTCTTAGTGGACAGGACGTGTAAAAATTAGTTGTTTTATTTATAAATATATACAAGTGTCACAAAAAAACCTTATCGTGCTATAATACAGGATCGGATTCTATGCATTATACTAAATTAAAATATTCAGAAACATTTTACAAATTCGGGTTAGTTTATTTTAGGTTTTTGTTAGTTTTTTATACTGGAAATATGTGAACCAAGGGTTGACAAATCTTTTGCGCATGTGTTAAAAATTATGAGGAGAATGCGTTCTTGGAATCGACAAATAAAGAGAGCAGGAAGTATTTCCTGAGATACCCTTCCCGTTACATCGTCCTATTTACTTTTCCCACACAAATTTCGTATGTGTATTAACTAACTTTCACCAACCTGGCGACTAACAATACAATGTTAAAAGAATACAAAACCTAAAACTAACTTTAACCTAACTAAACTTTAAATAATACAGTATGATTAAAACAAGATAGTATTATGGTGTCGTTGGATCTACGGAACAGCCAAGATCGCACCAAATCAATGTCAAACAAGCACAAAATGTATTCATTACAGGAATTACCTTCCTCCTGCGGTCGTACAGAAAATTGTTTTAAATAAAAACGTTTATTCCACTAATTATCAACAACTTTCTCGCAAAAAGTTTTCTTTTTGCCTAAAAATACAAAAATTTCTCGCTTTGAACATTTTTGTTGTCATCACTTTTATTTTATAAAAACTTAGTAAAATTTTGCATCACAGTTATAACATTTTATAATTTTGTATGAAACAAAACCTTACTTATTTATAGATATTTGTCATAGTTATCTCTAAAATGTGAAATACCTTATTTTTATAAAAAGGTTGTAAGCAAGTACGTAAAGTTATAAGAATGTGAGCGCTGTCCATTTCCTCAGTTAAATGTTATTTGTGGACCTATTTTTTTGTGGAATTGGTTGTACCGCCAAGGCAGGTTTAAGGAGAAGTAGACTGTAGAAGGGATGACTCGCCCATTAGGCCAAGTTCACTCCTAGTTTGCTCGAACTGTATGTAGATTAACATAAAAAAAAGTTTACCAGTCTATCGATTTCCCAAAGTCGAAAAAAAATCTATTATCATTTTTTTCCGATTATCCTTAATATTTCGAGCTGAGATGAAGATAGAGAAAAATACAAAATACCACCGTGTAGAGGAGGCATTTTTCAACAAAAAAGGTCATATGTATTTATTTCGTCCGAGCAATGGTTTGTCTGGAAAAATTCGAAAATGCAGGTATGTATTTTGCAGCAGGAGAAATCACTAAAAGGGGACATCTTATTCATATATGAAGCGTTGGCTCATTCTAAATTGGCCAAATTTTAATATATCGAATTGAAACTTGACGTAGGAGTTAAAATATATATTTTAAACATGTATGCTGAGTCTCAGCTTGTTATCTTGAAAATTACCCGATCTAGGAGTCGATTTCGATTATCGATTTTAGGAGTACCGGACTCACGAACTAATTTCAATCTATTCTAGTTTCGTCAATTTTTGGAATATCAACATCAAATTTGTTTTACAAGTTGAGTACACCAGTATAAATATTTTTAGTAAGTATGAACGATTTTTTTCATGTTATTTTTAAAAACGAGGAGCTTGAAAATATTCTTCTGTTCTACCTATCTCGTTTTAACTATAACACCTTTATATTCAACGACTCCATTTTCGACATTTTTGAACATATCGATTTAAAAATTGGTACAGAAGTTAAAAACACAATTGTTTTTTGCTATACTTATTTAAAAACTATATTTAAAAAAATTGACTTATCTGCAGCCGAATAACTCAAGCGTTTTGATGAAAAATCTAAAAAGGTCTAAAATTATACTTTTTTAAGTTACTTGTGCTTTGAAAAGTAAATAATAAAAAAGGTTTATACTCCTTGATCTTGTTTGAATCTATATATTTAATTTGTAAAAAAACTTTCAGGTTGATATTTTGAAAATTTTCTAAACTGGAGCTGTTTAAAATGAATTGGTGGGTCCGGTACTCCTAAAATCGAGAAACCAATTAATAAGTCAAGTCGCTCTAGATCGGGTAATTTTCAAGATAAGATGCTGAGACTCAGCATAAATATTTAAAATACATATTTTAACTCCTATGTCAAGTTTCAATTCGATATATTAAAATTCGGCCAATTTAGAATGAGCCAACGCTTCATATACACATAAGATGTTCCCTTTTAGTGATTTTCCCTGCTGCAAAATACATACCTGCATTATCGAATTTTTTCCAGACAAACCATTGCTCGGACGATATAAATACATATGACCTTTTTTGTTGAAAAATACCTCCCCTACACGAGGGTATTTTTTATTTTTCTCTATCTTCATTCCAGCTCGAAATATTAAGGATAATCGAAAAAAAATGATAATCGATTTTTTTTCGACTTTGGGAAATCGATAGACAGGTAAACTTTTTTTATGTTAATCTACATACTTTAAGGTACTTATAAAAAAAAATCAGCCGTGTTGCAAATTACTGGTAGTTTTAACCTATACCGACTGGGCTAACACGTGTATATTGGTATACAATTTGGCTACTGTAAAAATTGTAGGGTTGACAATATCAACATTTTAGAAAAAGATTTCCAGAACAGCTGACATATAAATCGCACCACTAACAACACGATATACAGTTTAGTTCATTTGTTTCATGACTTTAATTTAATACAAAAATGTCAGGTAAAGAATAAGTTATTTTATTACTGTTTTACTTTCTCACTATACTACAGTATAGAGAAAGTATAGTGATCGCAAAAAAATCGATGTTGAGATTTTTGTGGAAATATCCGTTTTGGAACCCCCTGAGTCCAAAAAAGTGGTTTTTACAAAGTGTCTGTCTGTATGTATGTATGTCTGTAAAGCTAGAGCGAAAACTTTTCACCCAGTACAAATTTGCACCAGACATGTCAAGTAGGCCTGTATAGATGCACGAAAAACGGTTTTGAACATTTTTGAAAAACAACCCCCATTTTGGACAAAACCCCCCCAAAAAATCAGTTATTATTTTTTATAAAAAACGGCTCAAACGATTTTGATAAAATTTTGCATATTTGAAGCCTTTTATTTACCCTACCATATGCAACAAACCGCATCTTTCTAAAAATTTTCGTTTAGCTAATAATAATAATAATAACAACAGATTTTTGGGTTTTATTTTGCCATAAAAGGGGTTGTTTTTCAAAAATTTTCAAAACCTTTTTTCGTGCATCTATACAGATCTAATTGACGTGTTTGGTGCAAATTTGTTCGAAATGGCTCGAATAGTTTTCTCTCTAGATAATAATAATAATATTTATTAGTTAATCTCCTACTTTAATAAATCACCTCACCTACAATTAATTTTAAAGTCACGGTGAATCTGTTTAATAATTTAAATACGTTTGTGAGAAAGTATATGCCAGTTCCTGGTACCGTTTATTTACAATAAATTTATAAACCATATTTGTTCACCTTTTACTAGTCTATTATGGTGGCTAAACCATTAGTGATATACATTGGTGATGCAAAAGTTTCGGAAACCCTTTTTAATTTTAAACCTGTTACACATATTATTAACTCCAAACTTTCTGGAAGTTATACTGGGCAAATTCTGCACCTTTTAGGGGTATGAATGAATTTTACCCTTATTCAATTAAGAGGTGGGCTTGCAAGTAAACAATTTTTAATAGTAACCCTCATTGTGTGATACCTCATTTTAAACCCCTCTCCGATACCTAGTTCACAATTTGTACACTGAACTTCTTGGCTCTGCCATTTTGGATTGGGTTATCTGAGACGGGTTAACTTTACACCAAATTTCTCGTCTCAACGAGGGCTTTAAAATAAGGTATCACACAATAATGGTTACTGTTTAAAATTTTTGACTTGAAACCCTCTTCCCCTTTAACCGAATAAGGGTAAAATTCTTTCATACTCCAGAAAGGTGCAGAATTTTCCTAATATAACGTTTTTTCCTGAAATTTTGGAGTTAATACGTGTAACATGTTTAAAATTACGAAGGAGTTGCGGAACTTTTGCATCACCCTGTATAGTAACAATAAGAGAAGGAAAATAGGGTAAAATCAAATCTACAGAAAAGGCCGTTTTAAATTTGTGAAGTCAAATATTTTGAAAACTGTAAAGTTTGTACAAAAACATTATAATTTTGTGCTTCTGCGTCAAAATATTGCATTTTCTGTAGCTAAAAAAATAACAGATAGGCTAACAACAGACGAGACACCGGTGTACGGTACACTGGTAGTGGTTTGTCCGTGATCGGTAGCCGGCTCAGACACTGCAGAGACACCGGTGTCTCTGACGTCACAGCTACGTTCTATTTATTTTCGAAACATTTAGAATGTTCATAGTTCCTGTCAGTAGGCTTATTATATATAATTTATAAATGTACAGAATACTTCATTGCAGCAATGTTTTTTCAAAGTTTTATTAGAATATTCATCGCTTGTTACGTCCCACAAACAAGATCGATTGCGAATAATTTCTATAAATGACTAGTAGGCCTATCAACATTTTGTACTGACATTTTTATACTAAATACCAATTAATAATTATTGTAAATTTGGAAAAATATAAATGATAGGCCTAATTAAAATTTAAAAAAGTAAATTTGTGCGATCAGGAACGAAGTTCATTACGCTTTTCTTCAATTCTTTTACCAGCCTTAATGGCAACATAGCCTACACAAATAATTTTAATCTTTCAATTGCCGTTTATTATTAAATTGTTTTTTATACAAATATTTACTGTTTCCTTACGTTTAATTTTATTATAATAAAGATGTAGAAATAAATATAACATCAAAGTTAAGATGGTAAACACAGTTAAATGTCCATTAATTGTAAATACATTCAATAAACATAAAATGTTAGTTTTTCAGTATAGGCCTAACCTAAAATTATTGTGTGTATGTTTAATTTATTTTACCTGTCTTACATACAATAATTTTAGGTTATAGGCCAGTCGGTAAAGGCCAATTTTGACCAAAAGTACCAGTAATTTGCAATAAGGCTGAATTTTTTTTATAAGTACATTAAAGTATGTAGATTAACATAAAAAAAAGTTTACCAGTCTATCGATTTCCCAAAGTCGAAAAAAAAATCGATTATCATTTTTTTTTCGATTATCCTTAATAAATCGAGCTATGATGAAGATAGAGAAAATACAAAATACCACCGTGTAGAGGAGGTATTTTTCAACAAAAAAGGTCATATGTATTTATTTCGTCCGAGCAATGGTTTGTCTGGAAAAATTCGAAAATGCAGGTATGTATTTTGCAGCAGGAGAAATCACTAAAAGGGGACATCTTATTCATATATGAAGCGTTTTCTCATTCTAAATTGGCCGAATTTTAATATATCGAATTGAAACTTAACATAGGAGTTAAAATATATATTTTAAACATTTATGATGAGTCTCAGCTTGTTATCTTGAAAATTACCCGATCTAGGAGTCGATTTCGATTATCGATTTTAGGAGTACCGGATCCACCAATTCATTTTAAACAGCTCC
>JAGFPH010012487.1:0-30035 GCA_018207615.1 Philaenus spumarius | reverse complement strand
TATTTAAGCCCGGACTAAAGATAAACCTGAACTCCTGAACCGCCCCTAAATGTAGGAGGTTATTCGGCCCATTTTTTTTTTTTTTACACAACCTTATAGCCCGTCTGGTTCGCCCAAAATCTATCAAAACGTAAAGTACCATAAAAGTACATGGTTTAAATCGAGGTGGGGATTTTACCAAGAGGCAGTTTCTGTCCGAGAGCGAAGTCCGGAATACAATGTCTGCTGAGAGCGAAGAGAAGCAGTCCATAATCCGATGCCTCAAGATCGGGGTGTAAACTCGCAAAGCGAATTTTCCGCTGCAACCTGAACGAAGCAACACATGAGTCGGTGCTGGAGGCTGTGTAAACAAATTTTACTAATATATTTCGAACACAAAGGCAGCTATTCAGAGCCTTTGTGAATAGACTAATTTCCCAAATAGTACACTGAAAACCTAAAACATACACTTAATTTTCAAAATTCGCTCAACTCGAGTTCAGTTGCGCGATCGAATTATTCTCAGTGTTCATGACAATCGGTAAAAAAAAGTTTTCTAAAAAGAGTTATCAAATAAACTGACTAAATTACTTTAGAATAATCAAATATACGACAACTTACAGTGAAAGCAAGTAGGCCCACATAGACTTGTAGAATCGACGGAGACGTATACAACGGGTGATTTACATGATACGCAACATAAGCTGTAAAAAGCCAATAATAGCTGCAGTTTTTGAACAAGTTTGCTATTGGCATTGTTGCGTGCGAAAACCGATGAACAAACAGCGTTTCCAAAATCCTTTTTGCATAGTGGACTGTCCAGCATGCTGCAGCGTAACTGTAAAAATAGAATGAAACAATTACTACAGTGTGTACAGCCTGCACAGAACAGCTCTTTGAAATGATAAGTCCGATCATGATTTAAATTGTTTTCATTTGGTAAAATTTTGACTAGGAAATGACAAATGTAAATACAGGAGGGACATTTTATCAGCCAACCAATGTTAGGTAATGATACTTGAAATGTATATTATATTTTCTATTTCCTTAAATTGTATGGAAAATGTTTTAGGAGTATTTTGAAATATTTATTATCTGTTTGACATTTTTTGAACCAAGATCTTTGTCTATTTTAAATCTAGCATTTAGTTTGTCCGAGTAGTCCAAAATATTCGGCATGGTCAAAGTTGTTTACTTTAAAATGGCTGCCAAGGGAAATCACAATAAGCTCCGTCTGTAAGCCAAGTTGAAAAGGATTTTTTTAAATGTTAGTACTAATATTTTCTTTGTATTGCCCTGTTTAATTTTTCTTGGTCTAGGCCTAAACATATTTATATCAAATTTATATCCTTCAAACATAAATAGGAACCTATTTATTTTCCTTTGGTAATTTATAAATTAATTATAAACTTTAACTAATTATAAAAAGTGTACTCACTCAACAACACTATGTTGAGAAGGTGTAGCTCCAGCGTCTCCATAAAATATCCACGGACGAGTATAAAACCAAAGATATATTACTAACGGACCAGCATACTCGGCAAGGAACACAGTTATCCAGCCAATTTGAGGCCCAAGGTCCTTCACGTACAATTTTCCACCACTTTTTATTCCCAATGATTGCAAAGTGTCGTCATCTTTTAGTGTTTTGCCTTTTGGTTCGAGTCGGAGTGACTGCCTATCAGGATAAAGTCCTTTCTTCAAACGTTGAACTCCTTTTTTAATATCTTTTACTGTTGACGAATTTTTAAGCTGGTGAAAAATCAAGGAATATTAAGTAACTTAATTTAAAAGAAATTACTATATTGCTCCTTCATAAAAATTAATTTTTCTTACTAAATACTACTACTTATAAGGAAGATAAGTACAAAAAAATTATTGAACACAAGCAATTGAAGGAAAATTTTAGGTACTTGTATATTATACGGACCCCACCTATAATTGTGTTTACTGTCTGGCGCGCGTGTCACTGCTTGTCCGACGCTGGCGTAACTTTACTATTCGACCCTAGCCTAATCTTTCTGCAGACAACGACGTTGTTTTACATTCTACTGTTAAATGTTGAATACAGGTAAACATACTGTGACTAAATAGGTTAGGTTAGAACCTTTTAGGTATTTTTTTATTCATATTTTTGCATTTCTGTTGCCATAGGTTAGCCTAGGGTCGGATGGCAACAGAAATGCAAAAATATGAATAAAACAAATACCTAAAAGCCCCAGTTTTATAAGTCCCATAACTCCAAGGAAAACAAAGGAAAATTCACAAAATGGCAGCTATTGCATAATTTTGCAAAGGACTACAGAATAGAAGAAAAGAAAATTGCGATTTGGAAAAACTGGAAAACTTTCCCGGAAAACGTAACGAGAAAGGCTTGTGCGGGCCTCGCGCGAGACGCGAAGTCGTACGAACACCACTCGAATTCGTAAAGGAAGAGGAAAATTCAAGGAACCAAAAAGCTCACTCGCGGGAAAAACAAACAACGCCGAATGGAGTTAAAGACAAAAGAAGGAGAACAATAGTGGTTATACAGAGATAACAGGCTAGAAAGGGGGGATTAACGGCCAATCAGAAACGAGATATGGCAATACCAACCTAATAGTGAAGTGAATTAACGAAAACAATAGAATAAAGTAGATAAAAAGTACAATAGAATAATAAAAATAACCTGGATAATTTATGGAAAATTAAGGGAAACTCTCTGGAGAAGAAAAACCTCGGAAAAATCTAAGTTAATGAATAAGAAAAACTTAGTGTATGTTACTTAAGGTTGGTAACAGATCTAGTGGAAATGGACACTATATAAGCGCGGGACACGATGTCCTGGGACTCATTATTAAAACTCACGCATTATTAAAACTCATTCATTATTAAAACTCTTCAGACTCTTACGAATTATAAATCTTCAATGTAGAGTACTTGTCACGCTGGACTCTTCAATTTTTACTATCTTAGATAAATTGGACTTTGAAAATTTTACTACGTTTAACAACATAAATGAAAAATTAATACCAGTTATAAATTATCAGTTTTTACTGCAAGTTACTACAGTTCACTAGTGAGAGAAGTTGTGATGTTCATCATTGGTCAATATTAGTCAAATGATATTGAAACTACGAGGACTTCAATGAGGTAGTAAATCGACTTCATTATTGGAACTTCAGGAACTAGACTGGCGAGCCTATAGGACATGAATTGTTAACAACGCTGGAACGGAACGAGCGAATCCCGGACACCAGGAAGACATCTCTAACCATAAATCACCTGTAATTCAGTCAAGTACAAGATTAAAATCAACACGACTACAAGATCACGGCACGCTGTACAACTGCAATAGACTTCAGCATCAAGAGGCAACCTGCAGCATCCAAACAACATCAGCACCGTTAAAGACGGCCAACTTAAGCATCGCTAAAAGGTCTGTGAAAAGTGTACTTACGATACTATTCCCTATAAATTTGCCTGATTAGCTTCAATTAAATTTATTAAATATACTGGGTTAGGTAGGATTATAAATAAATTGTTTTCTTCGTGTGAATTTTAAAATAAAAGTCGTAATTAATTATATTAAAATTAATTAAATTCAAGTAATAAAATAAATTGAATAATTAAATTTCATAAACGAATAAAATAAAATAAAGATAATTAAGTTAAATAATTAAAATCAATTGAAATAGTAAATTTGTTCTGTCTTTATTAATTAATAAGAAGAATTACTCAAAGTTAAATTTAATTGGTTAAAAATTGTATTCGTTGGGAAGGTACCAACAAAGAGAGAATATTTTGATTTATGTTTTTTATTTTTGAATAAATTGTTAAATTATTATTTTACAATATAAACACGTTTTAGTTTCCACTTACCTATTGTTTGCATATTCCATTACCATAGTTCCTAGTGTTTTAATTATAATCAAAGCGTTGCATTATCAAAATATCCAAAGCACAAATAAAGTTACCATTTACAAGGTCAGCTCCACTGTTCTCATTACCTTGAGGTGGATAATAAGTAAAATTAATTTCTTGTGTTCTAAACTGAGCTTAATTATGATTACTGGAAGGTTAATTTTGAGTAAATTTTTGGTCGAAATATTTAGACAGCTAAATATTAGACAACCAGTTATATCACCTAGGTCAGACAAAAAAGATAGCCTATTTCTTCCAGTAGGTGATATTAACTTATTCTGCAGCTATTATAGAGCAAAAGTGTTACAGAAAAATTTGCTCGCAGAGAGAGTGCTCTATAGTAGCCTATGTTATGGGAGCAAAACATAGGTACATACAGCTAGTAAATTAAAAGGAAATGTCCAAAACCTAATAAAACTTATAGTGGATCAGGTGCAATAACTTTCATCGCCTTAATAACAAGTTAATATTGATTTTAGGAATAACAACACATCAAAAATCTTGCAATAATAGGTTTCAAGCTATTTGGAAAATATCATAAACTTAGTGGTCTTTGGTTTACCTGTATTATTTACAAACAGAAAATAGACCCATATATTTTGTAACAGAAAAAAAATACTGTACTTACATTGTCCACTGTCCCAAGAGCTTTGGATCCTTGAGTAGACAAAATTTGGATCTGAATTTAACAGAAAATATATTTTAGACAAATATTATAGCCTAACACAATATAATACAAACTTATTAAGTTTTTATAATATAAAAAAATAAGTAAACAAATTACACAAACAAAACAGAATGAATAATCATGATTCTTGGTAAAATTAATGAATATCTAGGCTTTAATCTATAGATATAATTATTATATTATCTAACTACCAACTATGTTTTTTTTATTGGACTAAACTAGCAACAGTATGGCCGTGAGAGTTAAAATTCTTCTTCGCAAATATTCAGTCAGTTACAAAACTTTGATTTGTATGTTCAAATTCAGAATGCCATGATCATAAAAAGTATGAATGGTTAAAAAAAAAGCTTTGCAGCAAAGCGTAATAACAAGCAGCAAACACTCTAAATTTGTCAATCACCCATTGGATTCAACTTTTATATAGGGCCTAACCAAAAATTATAAATGTAATGCATTTCAAATGTAGGCCTATATTTTATAAAAACTATATCCTACATAAATTCTTTGGACGTTCAACTAAAAGCTTCTTTGATATCATTTTATATTTTCAAATTGGGTAATGCAACTAGGCCTATTTTAAAATAAGTTAATTGTAAGTGTACTTTTTGTCTAGATGTAAAATAAACTAATTTAATACTACCTACAAGTTTCTCGTTTTTATTTTATCTTAGAAAATTCTTTCATAAAAAATACAACAGTAGTCATAAATTTTACTTATACTTGGTTTACGTGGACAGGATATTCACTACTAGCACTAATGTGCGAACAGGTGAAATTAATTCAGAGAATTAATAAAAATGGATAGAAAGCCATTCTATTTACTTTTCGCAAGTATGTACCCCAACCACTACTCCACTCTGCTTACTACTGCCACTAACAACTTGTCTTGACAAGTGAACCGCCAAAGTTAGTATTTAGTGATGAATATGAATACAAACACAAGTGTTTTCTCATCAAAAGAAAGATTCTAGCCTAAACTAACTCAAAGTGTCCTTTTTTGATAAAGTGAATCAACGAAATATTATAACACCGCTTAATTTTCTTGCTTGTTACTTAGCGTACTACCAACAATTGTGCATCGTTAAACTTGACGACATTGTAGGTTACAGACTTAATGTTGCACATCATTAAATGCGATAGTATCTATATAATAAAAATGAATTGCTGTTTCTTTGAAATCGCATCAATTGACAACTGCTGGACCAATTTGGCAATTTTTTGTTTTAAAATGTTCGTAATAGTCCGAACTAGGTTTTTATATAAAAAGAAAAATTTGAAAAGTTTCCCGAAAAAGTTTTAAATTTGGAAAAAACTAAACAGCCTCTTTTGTATGGACTCAAGACCATAGCGCTCAAACAACACAAACAAAAATCAACGAAAAATGCTTACTGTATTATAATTCAATTCAAACATCGGTTGTTACATAAATCTATTTACTTACATACCATGCTGTTTAAAATATTGTTTATATAAATTGTTGACATAAACACCATTTGCAATTCAATAACTTAAGTCAAAAGAATGAAATTTGATAACTACCCTTAAAATTAAATAAAGCAATAGCGAAGCATTGCCGGGTCCACTAGTGTTGAATAATGTTGTTAGAATAGCTTTAATGGTAAAAAAAAATGAATGATGGAAACTAAGATTAATGAACATTTTGCAGGTCTAATTACTTTAAGGCCTATTTTAATTATTTGTCTTTTTGGTGCCAGTGAATTGTGTATTATTGGTAAAGTTACATAGTTGGTTTATGTATGAATTACTTATGGTTTGACAGATATTTTGCACTATGTACAATCTATAGGCCTATTGTTTGTATTTTAGCTAAGTGTTGTAAGGTAAATGCTAGACGTCCACTCCACTAATACTCTACAATTCCCCTCTCGTGATTAAAGTCATAACTAAACTCGGCCAAGTAATCTTAGTTTAGTTCAAATCTAACCTTGTCTAAACATTAACCTGCAATTTACATGTTTTCTTTCATAATTTCTATATTTGTCAGCGACTTTTTTGCAATTTAAATTTTAGTGTGAAGTGTCTAGTTGCCGAAAAATATGAAAACAAAAAATACACTTTCATGATCATTGTTATCTCCACTAATAAGCTTACACCATTTCTTGTATGTTTAACCTCTAAGGTGGGAAATTACATTGTTAAAACAAAAGAATTCTTAACCTAACTAATTTATAATTTCGATATAATCTACCAATTTCCCAAATAAAAATAATATTAAACCGATTACTTGTTACCTACCTCCATCGTTCTAACCAAAAAACTGTCAGGTCATTGAGAAAGGAGAGCCACTTCAGTAATCAAATTCAAACCGGTTCACGTCCTTACGCGTAGTCATCAAAACACAAAATCATTGTCGACCAAATGCTTATTGCTTATTATCATATTTCATATTTCACTTGTCATACCACAATTCGCAAAATTAAAGGTATATAGTGTTCCTAATCTGATACTTTTACAATTTACAATGCTGCCACATTGAACTAAAACAGGAAACCAATAACTTTTTTCATCTCAAGTTTTGGTTACGTATGCTTAATTATTACTTGTAATATAACATATTTTTTAAAATCTAAGTTCCTTAACAATCTATAAAAGTTATCAAAATGTAAAATATTTATAGTTACCAACTAAATTAATAAAACAAATTATCACTTTGATTCGAAAAGATCATAATTATTTGGAAAATTATAATTACTGTATAGTGTGTCTTTATTTTAGGAACAAAATACAACTAATTTATTTTAAAACTTTATATTGTATTGTATATTGTACGCATAGTCGCATAATACAACAAACATTCCTCTATCGATTCTTATCCATCGATAGATTGAAGTCGAAAGTAATTTTAAAAGGCGGGGCCAAACATTGAATATCTAGCTTCTAGAAAGCATTGGAATATTCTAGAAGTTTCTACGGAATGAATCTGGCACCTTCCGTTCTGCTATTGGCTCAGTTAGTTTTGTGGCATCGAGCTTTACTCACGTTGTGCAAGTCGAAGGAACTCGTGATTTTTGTGCAACTTCTAGAACTTTCTGTGAAAGTCTGAGAGTGTAGTGTTGTGCTGTGAATTGTGATAGTGAATCATATAGCAGGATATCAGTGATTTTTACAAGTATTTACAGTTGGTAAGTTTCAATTACAAATTGTTTCATATGTAGTAACTAAATTGCACTTAATAATAATTAAAATGTAATAAATAAGCCTATATCTAGGCCTACAAATCTTGCCTACGTGCAATTTACAAACTTTAACATGCCCATGTTGAGTGAAAGCTACTATAATTTAACCTAATCAATTTTTTGTTATTTTAATATAGGTAGACAAAGACCTTAAAAATAGCATTTAGGCCACCTGCCTTAACCTATTTTTTGCATAGGCTACCTACCTATGTGCTATAAGCTTGTTACTGGTATTTAATTTCTTAATTATTATGTTAGGTGTAATTGTTATCTCTGTTAGCTTAAATACACATTTAATCTCCCAGATTTCATTAACACAATTTAGGCCTAGCCTACCTCTCTAACAAAATAAGGGCGCAAATTTACTATTCGACCCTAGGCTAGGCTAACCTAGGCCTATGGTAGGCCCTAATAGAAATGCAAGAATAATTTTTAAAAATAACCTAAAAGTTCTAACCTAAAGTATTTAGTCACATTATATTTACCTGTATTCAACATAGAGAGGAATGTAAAACAATGTTGTTGTCTGCAAAAATATCAGACTAGGCCTAGGGTTTTTATTAGTAAACTTACGCCCTTCACTCATTTTTTTTAATGCTTGCATTTCTGTTAAAAGTAATATACAGAACAACTTAGTAGGCCAACTTTATTATATAGGCTAGTAAGCCCCTAAGTTGGGGATATTTTGAACTAGCCTAATGTGAAAACCCATTTTTTCGCACTCTCATGACAAACCAGCATTTCGCTTTTGTCTACTTATGCGCAGATAAGTAGGCCTATTTCCCATAGGGCCTACCTGAACTTGAAACCAGCTTCTTCCGTTACTGCACTTACTATTCCCACACACATGAGTACGACTATTTAGGCCTATAACTAACTTAGGCTTACTCCATGTTAAACGTTGTTTATTATCTGATATTTGACAGCATTGTATAAATGAAATAACACATCCCTCACAAATGGCTCTAATTATGTTTTAATTTCTTAATTAATAGGCTAATGGAATAAAAACATTTACACCCACTGAACGGTCTATTTGTGTGTGGTCAAATTAAAGAATTAGGCCAATGTAATGTTCAATTTGATAATATTGTCAAGTTCTTTCGTTTGATCTTGTCATTCAATTATGTTTTATAGCCTATGTTTCAGGTATTCTACTTCTTTTCCAAGATAATAAATATTTTTATACATTTTGTTTAGTATATAGCCTATAGTAGCCTAGGACCTATATATATTTTGTGTTTTTACTTTTTTGGTGTTTAAAAAGTATTTTTTTAGTGCAAACGGTGAAAATTGCTGAGCTTAAACTGTATTAGCCTAGGCCTATTTGAACTTTTCTTTTTCCCATAGCCTATTTTTTATGCACAGAAATCCTTTGTTTTTAGAGAGTCCCACTCAGTTTATTACAAAATTTCCAATTTCCTCTGCTCATAGTCATCTTCTGCACAGTTATCTTATTGTTTACATAGCAGCCAAATACTACTTTACCTGTCCATGCTGTGTCTAGTAACACTAAATCTATTCCAATTTTATGTTTTATCTAAATATAAAAGTTTGTTATGCCTATATGGTGTAGGCCAAGGTACAGTAGCCTACAAAGTATGGCTGTAGGCGATGATAACCGCTCAGGTTTTTCGCCTCAAAGAAAAAAAAAATGGATGTATGTAGCCTACTGTGACTAGAGACTGTAAGTTTAGTTCAGGTTTTTTTAGTTTGCAACCTAGCTGTTATTTTTTTAGGCGAAAAACCTGAGCAGTTATCATCGCCTGCCCAGCTGTGATAAAAGAAGTTAGTTTTATCAGTTCTGAAGAATTTGAAGAAGTTGTTAAGGGAAACAGCTGAAGGCATCTTTATCTTGACATTAAAAATTTTCCATTCAGCCCAAATAATTTAAAAAATTTTAAATTAATATACCTACTAACCTTCAAATGGTCCTATTAATTTCCCTCTACTGTTACTGGGTGTAAATTAACTTAATTTAAAAAAAATTAAAATAATGGTCCAGGAAGTGGGTAGCCTATTCAAAGGAATGAATAAATAATTTAAAGTAGGCCTATAGTACACTATGTTAGTTATTTTAAACTTGTTTAAAATGGGTAGGCTACTTTTTCTTTTAAAATTATGGAAATAATTATTGAGTTAGGTAGGCTTACCACATTGGCTTGGAGATATTAAATATGGCATTTTGCACATCTGCCGCAATATAAGTAGCCTAGTTCTTTAAATATATTGTAGGCCTATTCATTTGGTTTAGGGCCTACTGCAAATCATAATAAGTTAATGATGTAGGCAGGTTTTATAAAATACCCTTTTAGTTTAAAATTCATTTGGCTTATTTGCTAGTCTCTCCGTAGTTTGCTAAAATATTTGTCACTTATTGTTATAAATGAAGTAAACCTACACTTGGAATTGTAATAGCCTATCAATACAAATAGGCCTAACTTCATATCAAAGGAATTTTATGATAAAGTAGGGCCTTCTTTAAGATAAACTTTTATATAGGGTAGGCCTACACACAGTAGCCTACTTGGAGGGGGAAAATCAGCTATCTACCAAAATCTAACATAGGCTATAGGTATAAAACATTATATATATAAACTTTACTTAGAGGGGCAAATTAGCTAACAAATTCTAACATATGTCTAACTTGAACGTAGATATACCGTCCATATTCTTGAGTTTTAAGCCTAATTATTGACCAAATTAGACAAATTTGTTTGCCTAATTAAGTTATTAGGACTATGAAAATAATTTTGCATGAATAATAATATTAGGCTATATAATTTACATACAGGAAGTAGGCCTAGAATGTAAATATGACTTGAAATTTTTCTAATGACAACGTACAAAACGTACCTAGTCAAACTTTTGTGGTTCTGATAATCTATTTCAACAGTGATTAAAAATAATTAAAGTAACTTCTAGTAGGCCTATATGCCCGTACACAACTACAGGATGTCATGAAAAACCGTAGCATGCTATATGATCAGGTTGTACACATTAAAGTTTAAATAAATACAAAATGTTCAGTACGGTAATTTTTTTCGAATTCAAATTAGTTTAGTCACAATCTGTGTTGAGATATGTTTTGTATTTACGTATTCTAACGATGAATTAATATGAATAAAGGCCTGTGAAAATAAACTCACCGTAAAAAATGGGAGGAAAATAGCCTGAAGTTCTAACTTACACAGTGTAGTCCCAGTATGTGTCAAGCAAAGGAAGTAGGCCTAAGTTAGGCCTAATATAATAAAGTAGGTAGGCCTATAACCCTTTTATCGCAAATGGACAAATAAACATGTTTGAAGAGCCAGAACAGTAAACAAGATAAGGTAGGTTTGTTAAAAGTAGAGGTCAGATTCGGACGGTTGTAATCAGTTGTCCTGGCGTCTTGCAGTAGTTACAATACTTTTTTTGCTCTATAACTGTAGCCTAACGTTGACACAGTTTATAATCCTCACCAAAAATGAACTTACATTGCAAAATTTCTTGTACAAACAAACGCGGCTTTTTGAGACAGTCGAAAAAGTGTCCGAAGAGCGGGAATGTTCCAGTAGTGTGTGATGACCTGTCAAGTGTCAACAAGCGTCACTAGTTCTTAATCAGATGATGACTTTTAAAGTAAGGCTTACTCATTCGTATTTCTTTTTCCGTACCTTTATAGGCCTATGTTAATTAATTGTTAGAATATAGGCCATATAAATATATAAGATATCTCAATACAGGAACATTTACTTGAAACATATTGGAACTAGTGACTATAAGTTAGAACTTCAGGCTATATTTTTTTTCTCATATATTTTTAGGGTGAATTTATTTTTCCGGGCCTTTAATCATGTTAATTCATTGTTAGAATACATAAATATACGACACATATGTCAATACGGTATATAGGAAGATTTGCTTCTGACAAAGTAATAGTAAACAATTAGGCTTCCGAAATTTTAATTACTTGTTAAGTGAAGGGGGCATCTCGGAAGGATTTTATTCTTTCCTTTCTTTTCCTTCTAACCCAAGAGATAGGGGAAAAAATGGTAGATCCTAAGCAGGTTGATATCTTAAGGATTAAGTTAGGCCTACGCCTACCTAATTTTCCATGTAAAAACAATAACAAGTGAAACAGTTTTTGTATACCGTATAGGAAGTTAAAAAGTGTTAAATGTTATGTAGAAGCTATTGTAATTGGTTTATTGTTTTGTGTTGTAGATTTTTCTGTAATTACAATGCCATATAGTTATACATGTTACAAAATCTCTTATCTTATTGAGTTCAGATTTGATATAGTAGGCCTGAGCGTTTTGTATGTTTCGATTTACAGTGTACTTCAAACACCAAGAATTTATTTTAATAATTTACAAAATGGTGGCTGTTACAAATGTTTAAAGTGGAATATCTTGAAAATAACGTAACAAAAAATATAGGGACAAGAGACAAAATATTTTTCTTTTTTAACAACAGACAAAATGGCCTTTTTGTCGTTTCTGTAGGTCAAAAGATAACTTGAGGTAGCCTAGTGGCAAAAACTGAAAACATAATTTCTTGGTAATTAATTGCCTACACATTTAAAATTACGGTATCATAAAACCAACATTTCAGATAATAGATTTTATATTAGGCTATTAAAACTATGTAGGAATTCAAAAAATGTTGGTTTTAGGCTAATTTCGGATGTAGCAGACAATTACGGAGAAATTATGTTTTCAGTTTTTCTTCTGTTTTCCTTTGACCTACAGAAACAGTAAAGTAGTAACCCTTTTGTTTGTCACTAAAACAATGTAATCTTATAAACAATTGTCTCTTATAAATTTTTTGTAAAGTTTGCTGTTTTAAGATATTCCACGCTAAAAATTTGTAATGGTTGCCATTTTGAAAATTATAGGCTAAACATAAATTCTTGGTGTTTTTTAGCCTACACTTGTAAATTGTAACATACAAAATGTTTGTACCAAGTTTGAACTCAATACCTGGAGTTACAGTTAGTTTTTGTAAAAAAAAATGTCGGATTGCGACTAACCTAAGCCTCATTTGAAAAAAATGTTAGGCCTACCGAACATTTTTTATTTATTTCAATGTCTGTAGGCCTATATAATCCTAATTCTTATTTTGTGATATCAAATTTCTAGTGTAGGTAGCCTACAACTCTACACCATTGGCAGGTGTGCCTTTTTGTTCAAAGAGAAGAGGCTTTAGAACATCAAATTTCTAGTGTAGCCTACAACTCTACACCTTTGGTAGATGTGCCTTTTGTTCAAAGAGAAGAGGCTTTAGAACTCTGTCCTACTGTTTAATTATACTACCTTATCTATTGTGCTTGTCAAGTTTATGCCATGATATACTGTATTACATTATTAAGTACCATAGGCCTACATTAAATGCCAAATAAACTTTTTCCTTTAGTTTGTGTATTTTAATAACATTTAAATGTAGACAGGTTTTTTTATATAATTCTTCAATTAAGTTGGAGTATGTTTATGTGCATAGATGACCAACCTAGCCATGGTAAAACAAGTAGGCCTAAGTTAGTAGTATACTTAAAATTTGACAGAATACCTCCTTCAGGACTTATTAAAACTAGGAGGATATTTACTTAAAGGGTCGGGTCCCTAAATTTAAAACGGTGAAGTTGGCTACAATTTCAATCTTAACCTAACCTACCGTATCTTCACTTTTACTGTAGGTAAGCATATTTTTGTGATATTTTCGTCAAAAAACGAAAGCTGGATTTTGTTCTTAAAGTAAATTAGATTGTGGGTGTTGATTGCTAAGGTTTTTTTAATATCTCTTTTTGCAACTTGAGTAAAAAAATTCATAAAGTTTACTATTTTAGGCCTATATATCATACGTTTATGAAAACAATAGCCTACAACAGTTTCTGAAAATGTATTCGGCAGTCAACATCTGCTTATGACAGTGTACTTCAAAATAAAACCAAATTTTTAAATTTATTCCACGAATTATAACGGAAAAAATGACTTATTCTGTAGCATTGCTCTTATGGGAATCGGATTCAACATAGCAGACAGCATATCTTCCCCTGTAATGCGTACATTAACTAAAAACTTTATATCCCATCTTTATGAACAATCTTGCGTTTATATTATATTATATTTTTTATTTGATCATTATAGTACCTCTATTTTTAATGCTTGTTGCCTATGAAAATCAATTAAGAAGTTCAAAAGTTTGATATACAACATTGATATATTCAGCTAGAATTGGATTCACATATTCATTAAATAGACTAAGTTAAATCATCTAAAACAATAGGGGTCTAAATTCAATTTGTTTTCTGCCCCATTTAATGTTTTATAAACTGTTAGAAACTATCTAAATTACAATAGGCCCTAATCTTTACCTTAAATCGTAAATTAATATTTATTTTTTAAACGGCTGGCAGTTAAAGATCAAGTTTTTAGGTTAAAAAAATTTTATTTTGAAAGTAGGCCTATGCCTACCGTATTTAATCTATATACAGGCCTATTTCACTTCCATTTTCAGAGATTTTTTCCAAGAATTAATCTGATTAAATTACTATTGTAGCTAGCTGTTTAAATCTAGTCCATATTAACCGGAGTTGGAAAAACTTAATAGTAGGGCCTTATGGTACCAGATATTGTAAACAAATACAATTTATCTTTTAAATGACGTAAGCTACTGTATCACAAGTAGTACTTTCCTGTAGGCTATTTTTCCATAACAAACTTGTTAATCTCATTTTCATTTCAATTGCCAAGATAGTGGCTACACTGAAACACCATTGTTTGCATAATGCCTTATCAGTGCCTACAAAATTGCAGAGAATATTCTTGAGTCTCACATTTGCAACTATTCTGTTGTTTCCATCTGTTAGTTTTTTTAATTTTCCAAGATGGAGTAAAAATAAAATTTACAAAATCGATTTGGAAGTAATTTTTTAGGTCAAGCACTTGTAATAAACATTTTTTGTCTCTCGAAATTTTTTCTAAAAATTCTTCCTTTTCGAGATATTAGCACCTTTATGTCAATTTATTTCAACACGTTTAGGGCCGCCATTTTGGTTAGAGTGGACCTTTCGAAGTCCGGTTTGCGGCAATGTGTTCTACTAACTAAGACCTTTAATTTGATACCAAACTCGACCTATGCTGCTATTTAAGAATTTTGTCTTACTCCTCGTGGGCCGTCCCCGGGCTTAAGAGATAAAAAAGTGATAATACCTTAAAAGAGTAGACATTTATGGCTATTATTGATATACCAAGTCTCATTACTTTATCTATAATGGTAAAAAATATATTACACCGTTCCGGGACTTTTCAATCACACTGTGATATATGTACTGTATTTACAAAGTTGAAACATACTGTGACTAGAGACTGAAAGTTAGAACTTTAAACGATGAATAGGCCTATTGAATTTCCGTAGTTTGTTGTAAAGTACGGTTAAGTGATGTTAAGTTGTAGGATTAGCGGAGTCCAGCAATCATGGTTATTTACGTTCTTATGCAAGAACCTATGTTATTGAAACTAGTATTTTTTTCCGGGTTAAATAAGTTGTTAATTAGCCTAATTACTTTACATTTTGTTATTAATATTTTCTGTTTTCATTTATTTAAGACATTTAGAAATATAATTGAACATTACAATTATGTATTAGATTAGGCCTTCACGTTGGAACCTCTGCTGTGCTGTAATATATGGCGTAATGTAAACTTTAGATGATTATTTGACGAGTGCATGGTATATTGCAGGCCTAAATCATGCTTGTCATATTTAAATGGGCAACAGTTCCATTGCCTACAAAATAGACCCAGTTGTAACTTTTTAATGGCCAGTGTACTTTGAGAGACAGAGAAAAGTAGATTCAAATTCTCAATTCAGGGTAGCGTGTAGAATAGGCCTACCTCATCTAAATATGTTGTTTTTCAGCAAAGACAATAGGAAGATATGCTAATTAAGAATAAAGCCTTCTGTCATGCAGAAAGTGATTTTAAAACAATAATTTTTACTTAACCTTTCCATTTATGAAATGTACTGTAATTTGATGCATTTGTTAAAGCTGTAATTTACCTAACCTTCCCATGTATCAAACAAGTTCAAACCTAGTTTTACTTAATTATATTTTGCTTTCCTCATGTACTACCCTGTCTGGCTGGTATAAAATGAAAGCATTACCGAAAAACAAAATTAAAACGCTAAACTCTCAATTCAATTGTTCAAAATATAAATTCATAGCCATGTTAAAATGTCAAGAAATTACTTTCAGGTTGCTCTATATATAGTTTTCTCAAAAAGATCCGAATAACCTTATTAGCGTCCAATGATACTTTTTTAATGCAATTTATGTCTGCAAGTTTGATCTTTAATGTTGCGGGTTCAGTCATGGGGAGGCATTTTGCACGAATCATTTGAGATATTTAACGTCTTATTTGGTTGAAATGTAAACCACCGTTTTGTTCCATATGTTGGTAGGCTTATTAATTGACTAAGTCATACTAGCAATGGATGAGTGATTAATATACGATTTACTGATCCTATAGGCCATGTAGGCTAGATGAATTATAATGGCTCATAATGGATAATTCTGTTAGGCTATTTTTAATCTTAGAAGTGTCAAAACTGTAATTTATTCTGTGAAATGCTAAATTAGTTTGAAGGAATAAATTAAGTTAACAAAATTAAAAGTTATAGGCTATCTACAAATTTAGAAAACTTTTGAAATTAAAAATGGGTAAAAATAATGCAAGGATTTTATAAAGTAGAGCATCCCAATCAAGCTTATTTTTGTGCATGCTACTTTAAGTTGTGTTTGTAAGCAATAATTACTAGTTAGCGAGCGCAGCATGAGTTTTGATCTACCACCAATTTTTAGCCAACAAGTATATTCTTACATATGTATCATGTATCTATGATTAGGCTACTGTTTTAGATTCAGATGTAAAAATATTGCACCTGTGCTTCTGTGCCTCAACTAGGCTAGTTAAAATTTGGCCTCTTCTACATCAAATGCCATTGCGAAAAAAGTCCCTGTAAATGTTTTATTTCTCTTTAGCCTGAAATATTTACCATAATAGAATATCATTAGATTAAAAGATTACTTTTTTTGTGATTATTTACCTATAGCAACGAAAGACTAATTATATCTTTTTTTTCAGCTAACACCCTAAAATGGGGAAAGATTACTACAAAATCTTGGGAATCGCCAAAGGAGCAACTGATGATGAAATCAAGAAATCCTACAGGAAGTTGGCGTTAAAGTATCATCCAGACAAAAACAAAACACCAGGTGCCGAAGAAAGATTCAAAGAAGTGGCAGAAGCTTATGAAGTTTTGAGTGATAAAAAGAAACGTGATATTTATGATCAGTTTGGTGAAGAAGGTTTGAAGGGTAATCCAGGCGGTGGACACAGTGGGGGTACTCCGGGAGGTAATTATACTTACACGTTCCACGGCGATCCCAGGGCAACGTTTGCGCAATTCTTCGGTACGGCAAGTCCGTTCGGAGCTTTCTTCGATTTGGGTGGACCAGGAAGCAATCGTATGTTCGGCGGTTTCGGTCATGACGAAGAAATGGATACGGATTTAGATCCGTTCGGTCTGTCGGGTATGGGTATTGGACCAAGAACCGGTGGCCCGGGAGGTGCGTTTAGGTCGCATTCGTTTAACATTCACGGCAATTCTCCAAACAGAAAAGACAAACTTCAAGATACTCCGATAGAACACGATTTATACGTAACGTTAGAAGATATCGTTCGTGGGTGTACGAAAAAAATGAAGATTTCAAGAAGAGTCCTTCAATCGGACGGCTCGTCACGGAAAGAAGATAAAGTGTTGACAATAAACGTTAAACCTGGATGGAAAGCCGGAACTAAAATTACTTTCCAGAGAGAAGGGGATCAAGGAAGGAATAAGATTCCTGCAGACATTGTGTTTATAATTAGAGACAAACCACATCCTCAGTTCAAGCGTGAAGGCAGTGATATCCGTTACACAGCAAAGATCTCTTTAAGACAGGTAAGGGTTTAAACAAATGTTACTTGGTGTTATTAGCATAATTGGACCTTTGGTGCGTTTTTGTAAAATTTGTAAATTATTTTCTGTATTTTAGTGTAATTGTGCCCGGTTTCTATTAGGAGATATGCAAATTTTGAGGTGTTATGTTTTGTTACTGGTTTACTATTTGGAAAGTGCCCTACAAATTTAGTTTGGAAGGATCTCCCAGTTTGGCTTATAAGTATATTGTTTATTGAGATCATTACATTTGATTTTACAAATGGCACGGTACTATCATTCTGGGGCTATTTGTGTTACTTATTATGTGTTTTTATTGCTTGACTTTTTTTAAGTTGTTTGTTAATCTGTGAGCAAGTTTGTAGTCTTATTCTTTGAAGATTGTCTCATCGCGTCATTGTCTAACAATCTGTGATAATTTATTGTCATGTATTTGATGTTAGGCTTTTTTTTCTTAATTGTTATGTGTCCTATTAAAACACCGTTGTATCTGTTTGAGATTGTCAATTATTTTATCATACTAGCTGGTAAATGAGGCTTCACTTACAGATGTGATTAAGTAAATAAAAAGACTATCGGGTAAATATTGTGTCTTGCCATTACACGCAATTTAAAAAAAAAATTATTTTAGATTCGAGTTCCATGGCCCAAAAAACGCACTGTGATTTCGCCCAATTGATCTATGTATTCCTTTTAGGCTTGTATAACAGCCTATTGCATACTGTTTTTATGTATAATATTTAATGGTTAAACCAGTGTATACAGTCAATTCAAACACAGGTGATCTTCTCAAAGTGTTAAGCTTGTGATCTAAATCAGTTGTTTTATTTTTTATGGTCGTGTCCATTCGCAAAACACCATTTTGTCCGTAATTTTAATTTTTTGTTCAATTGAAACTCTAAATATTTCCGTAGATTAATCTCTGAAAATACCTCTGCACATGAAAGTTTCGTCAAAGTTGGTTCAGCCATTCCGGAAATTATCCCGGACAGACAATAAATAAATAAATTCATGTTTAAGTTTTAGTAGTGTGAACTTTATTTAAAAATCACAGACAGGATTGAAATAACATAACCAAACTTAACTTTCAGGACTAACACATTAATGTAAATCCTAAGTCATTCTCAGACCAGGTTATCATACAATTATTTAAAACATAATTTTTATCATAACTTAGATGTTTTTTTTTTCTCTATCACATTATTTTTTTATTTCATTCGGATTACATGAACTAAGCTATATCCTCATAACTAAAAGAAAAAATCCTGCACATGATTGAGATGAATCAGCCATGTTACTAACAAATTTCAACAAAACCTTGTGATGCTGTTAGTATAATTAGTATCATCTCTATGTTTTACTGTTAACAGCCTCCTATCAACAGTGCAAATAGTTCATTTTAAAGAAAAAAAATTGCAGCACTTGTCGCTAAAAGAATTATATCAGTCACATTAAAGCGATGATATTTCTCTAAAGTAACTACTTACAAAGGGTAAAGATGGAGAACAGCATGACCAGAGGTTTTTTTAAAATTTCTTCTCCAACGGAAAACCGTTTTTAACCAGTTGAAGAATGTGTTCGCGGCCCTGCTTTGCGGCGCCAATTCTCCAACGAATCTCCCGTTCGAGAATTTTTCTAGCCCCACGTTACAGGAGCCAATTCTCCAACGGTATACCGTTTTTAACCAGTTGAATAATGTTTTGGGACTCCAATTTCTTCAACGGTTTTTCGTTTGAGAATAAGTTATTTCCACCTACTGGAAGTTTTATAGGCAATCTCGCTTTGTTTGGCCTAGGTGAAGTAACTATGTGTCGAATATTCAGTTTTCTGAATATCCCGACTAAAAAAAAACTTCTATGTTATACTTCCAGTACTTTATGTTTGAATCTAGCTCAGTTAGAGCACAAGTGAATGATTTTACTTTTTGTAAACCTCTGAATAGTGAGTACACTGAAACTAACCTTGTAAATTGTTTATTTGTGCTTGCAAATATTTTATAAAATTTCACTGTATCAATTCTTAATCGATAACTCATAAACTAAATAAAAATTGGGATATTTGAATACTAGGTGTTTTTTTGTAAATAATAACTTTTTTATAAAGCAAATAAAATTATAATAATTACTTTTTTTAAACTTTTAAACATAAAATAAACTTTTTGGATTTTACTTTCTCCAACAAATACAAAATAATAACTTTCCTTTCAATTTAATAATAATTTCTTAAACTACAAGGCAGAACCAATGATTTACCTAACTATACAGTAATTTATTCTAATATTTTATACTCAATTTGAGTTAATTAATATTTTAATAAAAGGTTTAATTTGAATTTACGATTTAATGAATTTAATTTTTTAATTAATAATACAAATATTTTATCTAATCTAACATCCTAAGTAACCCAGTATTTTGAAATAAATTTATTTGAATTTACTTCAGGCAAATTTAATCATGGACTAACGTATTTACGTTTCTACCGACCTTTTCACAACTGTCCAGGCGTCGCGACGTTTGATATGAAGTCTGCGAGCGTTGTTTAGCGATGGCAGGCTACAGATGCTCTGCGTGCTGGTTAAGTTGTCTCGTTGATGAATATAGATTCCTGTAGGGTTGTCTGGAAGAATGTTGGATGAATTTTTAAAGATGATTGTGGTGATGTCGTGTCTGAAGTCCCGGTTCGGCTATTCCCTCGACGTTAAAGTTGCATGTCCAAGTGGTCGCCTGGTGATGTCCTGGAGCCCTATCTGGAAGCTATACGAATCACTCCATGTATCAGCCGCTATGCAGGTTATGTTACTTCTCCAGAAAAATCCAAGTTAGGCCAACTTTGTAATGACTAAGTTGCCACTGACGTTCTTGTAGATTATAGTTGTGTCTATTGCTGCATTCCAGATTAATATCGCAATGACGTATCTTCACACTTGTTATGCAAATTATTAGGTTAACGAAGAAAATACTTAGTTTTTTGCATACTATAGTATTTTATAAAAAAACAAGTAACAGCTCTTGATGCGTACACTAGCATCATGAAAGTCAAAAGGCTCAATGTGTTCACTTACATCGCAGAAATATCAAGGCCCTCGAGTTTCCCCGAGCAATCGTTTATATAGACTTTTTCGGCACTACTTCTATGCCAACTTAAGCTTTCTATCACTGTATTTCTATAAGTTTTTAAAATTCGTTTTTTCAAGAATTTTAAACTACTAGTCTATGTTATTTTTTATTCTGAATTTTATATTGATTTTTCCTTTATTTTTAGACTTGATTTAGTCATTGTTTTACGTAATTTTCCATTTGTTTCTTGAATACGCCCACTTTCGCATGTTGGTATATCTGCTCCCCCTCCAGTCGACTCATCTCCAGCCAGCCCCTTCTTCCGTTCCTCTATCTTATCTCGCTCCATGCAGTTTCGGCTATTGAAAATCCTTTTCTTTTGTAACTCCTCCAGGGTTTTCCCGATGTTCTTGAGAGTGACATTTTTGAATTCAGCTCGTTGTCTTCTTTACACACGAACTCGAGTGACGTTCGTACGATTTTTGGTTCGCGTACACGACCCGCGTGCATTTTTCCGCAGCGATTTTTTCCGGAAAAGTCTTTGTTTTTTGTTTTTCCTGGTTTTTTGTTTTCACTTCTTTATGTCCTTTTGGTTTGTGTTAACTAGCCGGATTTTCACTTTGTTTCTGCTTCTGGTTGTCTTGCTGTAGGGTTAGGGAGTCCAACGATTTTCTACAAACTTGGGCTTTACTTTACTCCCGAAACATATTTTAAATACTTGATTATTTTTACATAACTACGTTATCAACATACTATTTACCATTTTGAGTCAAAAAAAATTTAAGTTTAACTTTTTATTTTGCTGTAAATTTTTTCACCTTTTTCCTTTCATAAAATTTCAAGTTTTTCTTTTTAATTAGGCTATACATTTTGTTTATCATTACTAAAAATTGTTTTGGTTAGAATTTAAAAAACTTTCTTTTTTACCTACTTTTTTATCATTTGAACTTAGTGGATTAACATTAACTTTATTATTTAACAAAATTTCGCTACAACTTATTTCACCTTTATTTTAGGCCTTCTTATGAGAAGCCTAAAAAACCTTTTCTATTCAATTTAGAGGAATTTTGAATTTCTCCCCATACTTTAATAGCTTGTACCTTACGTAACTTTGTGACTTTATATTATCTAATCTTGCAGTAAATACACCCGCGGTTAGCGTAATGCATTTCCTGAAGATATTTGTTTTTTATTTAATTCCTGGATTTTGGCTTCCCGAAGGAATCTTTAAGTATTTTTTACAAGTCCTTATTCCTTTTCGAACAGGCAGGGTCCAAGAGTTTAACTTAGCCAGATAACGACCCTCCCGCGTCAACATGATTTCGTGACCTACATGCGGCTTTAGCCCGCGCCGCGGTAAGTCCGGACTATTCAAATTTATAAAATTAATTACAAATTCAAAATCCAGGACCTACAACGGGTTGTGTCCGTTGTACTTCATATCATGAAAGAACACGTTAAACTGATTATAAAAACAACAAAAATTTTCCCGGGAAATAATATTTGTAGGAGTTATGACAGAAATAAAAGTTGAAATTGTATATAGGTTAAGATTCGACTTTACCGCGATATTTGACGCAATTATAACAAAATAAATCACTTCACATACCGTACACTAAACATGTAAGAATTAAATAAACTAAACAATATTAACCCCAAAAGTATCCACAAAGCAAGAAAATGCGAAAATAATGTAACAAAACGTAAATTACGGAAAGAAATACATCGAACAATAGAAAGTAACAGTATAACTGCGTATTTAAAATGGAAATTCATCAACGTTGCCAAATCGAACAATAGGTTATTGTACTGAATAAGGCGTGTATAAATCAAAGTAACTAGATAGTAAAGGTTGCCTCATTCGAGAAATATAAAAAAAAGTGGAGGTTTGAGTTTGTTTACATGACTATGAGGCAACCTTTACTATCTAGTGACCTTGTGTATAAACCTCTATTTGAAACCTGTGTACTACTAAACAGACCGCAGCATTTGAATCTCATTGGTTTTGTAATTAATTAGCCGAGCGTTTAATAGAATAAAAAAAACTAGAGGTACTTACTAACCTATACTGTTTAGTCACAGTATGTTGCCGATAACAGAATAATTATAATATTTCGTCGTTATTATCACATTATATAATTGGAATTAAAAAAAAAACTAGAGGTACTGACCTATACTGTTTAGTCACAGTATGTTGCCGATAACAGTATAATTATAATATTTCGTCGTTATTATCACATTATATAATTAGAATTAAAAAAAACTAGAGGTACTGACCTATACTGTTTAGTCACAGTATGTTGCCGATAACAGTATATTTATAATATTTCGTCGTTATTATCACATTATATAATTAGAATTAAAAAAAACTAGAGGTACCCTACTGACCTATACTGTTTAGTCACACTATGTTAACAGTATAATTATAATATTTCGTCCTTATTATCTATTTATATAAAGCTAGACGGTAAAACTGATTCATTGACATTAATTATTAGGCACTTCCCGTAATCGGACCTCCCTCAACCTTATACTTGAATTAAAGCTCTCGACGAGAAACTTTTGGGAAAATTGCCAGAAGTAAACATTTTTTAATTTTGGAAGCACCTTTTGGGCGGGAAAGATTTTTTCAATTTTTTAAATTTTTTCATTTTTCCACTTTGAGCGCGTTTAGTAAGAAAACGGTAAGAGATAGCAAAAAATGTTAAATACAAAAGTTGTAGAAAATTTTATTTCAGACTAACTATTTTTCATCAGATTTAAGATCCAATCATCCATTTAGCCACTATTCATCCGAGAAGGGAAGCTCCGCCCAACGTTCTTAAAGCTAGCCTGTTTCACTGTTTACTGACATTAAATATTAGGCACTTCCCATAATCGGACCCCCCTCAACCTTATACTTGAATTAAAGCTCTCGACGAGAAACTTTTGGGAAAATTGCCAGAAGTTAACATTTTTTAATTTTGCAAGCACCTTTTGGGCGGGAAGATTTTTTAGATTTTTAATTTTTGAATTTTTTTACTTTGAGCGCGTTCTGTAAGAAAACGGTAAGAGATTGCAAAAAATGTTAAATACAAAAGTTGTAGAAAATTAAATTTCAAAGAAGAGATTTTCCGTCAGATTCAAGATCCAATCATCCATTTAGCCACTATTCATCCGAGAAGGGAGGCTCCGCCCAACGTCCTTAAAGCTAGACGATTTCACCCATTCACTGACATTAATTATTAGGCACTTCCCGTAATCGGAGCCCCATCAACCTTATACTTGAATTAAAGCTCTCGACGAGAAACTTTAGGAAAAATTGCCATAATTTAACTTTTTTTAATTTTGGAAGCACCTTTTGGGCGGGAACGATTTTTTCGATTTTTTGAATTTCTTCATTTTCCCACTTTGAGCGCATTTAGCGAGAAAACGGTAAGAGATAGAAAAAAATGTTAAATACAAAAGTTGTAGAAAATTTAATTTCAAACTAACGATTTTGCATCAAATTTAAGATCCAATCATCCGTTCAGCCGCTATTCACCCGAGAAGGAGCTGCCGCACACAATCCTTCAAATTTCCTATGTTAATCTTATGGAGATAATGTTTAATGAGTTTGAGTCGCCTGCCAAATAAAACAGCTGATTTATGCTCGGTCACCTATGTACAAACGAGCCAAAGATTAACGAGATTCTTTAGCGAATTTTCCAACTGCGAGGCCGAGGTGGGGTTGGGACGCGAAGCGTCCAGGGGCAGAGCCCCTAGTCACATTATATAATTAGAATTAAAAAAAACCAGAGGTAGGGTTCTAACTTAAACAGTTATTATTTTCTAATTTTAGGCAATATGGAGGCACTGATAAACCCACTCAAATCTAATTGCAACCAATCTGGCAACCCTGTTCCTATCGCGTATTAAAATGGCTGTTCATTGTCTGTGTTAAATCCCATAAGCGATTTTGGTTTGTTAATTTGTTATGTTATATTTATTTGTTTTAGAATGTTTATAATTGATTTCCCGCGATCAGTGAAGTGTCTAATTTCATTTTATATATATAGGAAAAAGTGATATATAGTGTAATTCTATTAAAACCTGTAGTCACGACGTCCTCCACTAGAACCCTTACAAAGTTGTGCAACACTTTCTTTTGCTAAAGTCAGTAGTTCCAGAGATTTCATTCTTGTCAACTTTGAACATACGGCTAAGAGACATTGAAGCGATTTTGAACCGTACATATCTTAGATGTTTGTACTCTTTCCAGAAAACTACGCTTAGGCTAAGTAGTTTAAAAGTGAAAACACGCTCAATAAATAGCAATGTAAAAAAAACAACTAGTGATTACATACTGCATAAAATTCACTCAATCAAAGAAAGATTTACTATCTTTTCTCTGTAAAAACATATTGGAATTAAATTGAAATTCACATTAGCCTAAACATAATTATCACAATGGCTGTGAGATTTGGAATGAACTTATATGAAATTAGCTTGTAAACCACGATTTGTGTAGGCTATAGAAAGCATTTCATGATTTTTCTAAACCGGAATGTGCTTATTTCACAACATTTTGAATTTAAATTGTAATTGTTGTAAAAACATTCACTGGAATTACAGTAAACTGGAAACTGATTGTGCTTATTTGATGGAATATCGTTAAATGCAATTTGTAAACTCTTAACAGTTTTCACAGTTGCCGGAACTCAAATGCATAACTTCAATAATATTACTAGAAACAAACAACGTAGAAACCCATTGAAATGAAATTGTATTGATTCATTTGCTGTTGAAAAATAACATTTGTATATCATGATCCATAACATCTAGAGTAAATTTAAAAAATATATATATAGAGGCTATTAAATACAAATAAATGGAAAGTAACAACACCATATTAAAATATTTCTACCTATAGCAAATATTAAGATTAGCCTACTAATATTAAACATTCATGGATTAAAACATTTTCATATTATTCACTTCACCATTCATGCTTAGAAATAATTCCTACACCTTTCCACGTTTTGCCAATATATTCAACATATACAGAATAAGAACATTTATTTAGTAAAGAACTTTTCTTTAAAGGTTAGGCTTCTGATCTCTAGACCATTAGTCGGTTAATAGGACTTTACCGCGAAGCAAACTTGAAGAACAGGGAAATGTTTTAAAACTCAAATCTTTAAAGAAAAAGAGGAAGACATACAAAATTAAAAATTCAGATGTTGGAGAAGAAGAAATGAGTTTAAATTTTTAGAATGAAACAGAACGATTGATTGTTTTGTTTTTTATTTATTAATTTTTTTTTTGTCTTGTGATTAAGGACTCTATATTATATAATATTATTTATACATTTTTAAAAATTAAACTGATTGTTGTAGTACAATATTTTTAATAGAAAAAAGTAAATGTGTGCGGTCGTGGGACCCCCGTCAGGAACGAAGTTCATCACGCCTTTTCTTCAATTCTTTTACCAGCCTTAACGGCAACAAAAACTATAGTTTTAATCTTTTAATTGACGTTTATTATTAGATTGTTTTTTATACAAATATTTACTGTTTCCATAGGGAACGTTTAATTTTATTATAATAAAGGTGTAGAATTAATTATAACAACAAAGCTAAGATGGTAAACATAAAATGTTGGTTTTTCAGTCTAGGCCTAACCTAAAATTATTGTGTTTATGTTAAATTTATTTCACCTGCTTTAAGGCTCGGCTCTCCACATTCAAAACTACGATATTGGGTACCAATTTCAATGTTAAATAACCAAAACATACCTTCACTATTAAGCATATTTTTGTGCTGTTTTTGTTAAAAATCGAAAGCTGTATTTTTTTTTCTTAAAGTAAAATAGATTTTGGGTGTTGATTGCTAAGGATTTTTGCAATATCTCTTTTTGCAACTGAGTAAAAAATTTATAAAGTTTACTATTTTTTACTACATACGTTTATGAAAACAATAAAACGGTTTCTGAAAATGTAGTCGGCAATCAACATCCGCATATGACAGTACTTCAAAATGAAACCAAATTTTTAAATTTATTCCACGAATTAACGGAAAAAAATGACTTATTCTGTAGCATTGCTCTTATGGGAATAAGATTCAATTGGCGGGCAGGGAAGCGCCCCCTTAATGGAAACTACATACAATAATTTTAGGTTAGGATTAGACTTAAAATTACTTTCTAGACCTAACCTAAAATTATTGTATATTTTGTTGCCGTTAAGTCAGGTGAAATAAATTAAACATTTAACACAATAATTTTAGGTTAGGCCTAGACTGATGAATGAACATTTTATGTTTATTGAATGTATTTCAGCGCTTGACAATCTGAACTAAACCGGACGGAACCGATCGTCTCTTAATTTAAATTATTGATGAACCAAAACACATGTTTCTGAATGTATTGACATTCATTACCATAGCAACCAATTTTGTAATGCTTTTTCGTTACTCATATTTTATATTTGTCATTGCCATAGCAACCAATTAATAACACTTTTTTTCGTTACGCATTACATTTTCTATTTGTTAACTCCTACCGCTACCAGCGTTAAGGAACTTTATTCCAATAATTAGGCTGTTTAAAAAGTATACTGCATTCTTTTGTTTGCTTCAAATGTTGTCCATTAATTTTATCCAAGAAATGATTTTTAATTTTGTGGCTTACAGGAGTTTAAATAAACAAAAGGAGAAGGTTAGAAAGCTACATGGGGATGGCGGAAGTCGATAAAAAAAATTCTCGAGATTTGACCATGAACAAGAATTTTTATCATGATCGAGAGTCAGGAAAAATTTACTTATACAGTCAGGGAAATCAATATCAAAATATAAGTGTAACTCATGTTGAAGTTTGTTTATTGCTAGAAAGCTATGATTAATAAAATGATATAATTTCACAGACATGTACATGGATGGATAACAGCCCTGGTGTCATCACCATAAGCGAAATATAAACGAAGAATTATTTGTTGCCAACAGTTAAATGCAACCTACATTATTTCTGAGAAACATATGACTGTCAAAAAGTACTTTGCCATGTGTAATGTAGGCCTAGTCTAACTGAGCATTTGATTTGAATAACATCTTAAAAAATCTCTTTGTAAATTTATTGTACAACTCTTTGGTTTTTGTTTCAGGCTCTATGCGGCACAATAGTCGAAGTTCCAACCTTAACCGGCGAGAAGATCCCTATCAACCTGACCAACGAGATCATCAAACCGATCACGGTGAAGCGAATTCAAGGACAAGGATTACCTTTCCCCAAAGAACCCAGCCGCAAGGGCGATCTTCTCGTATCGTTCGACATCAAATTCCCGGAATCACTTTCTACCAGTGTAAAAGATATACTGTACGACACGTTACCAAACTGAAGTTCGCATAACACTGCTCTGAATACACTCGTACCAAGAAGAAACCAAATTCTAGTTAGAATATTGGAATTGTATATACGATGCACGAAGCAGTGCCTTCACAAGGGCTACGCTGGGTTGTGTTCAGTGTGAGTGTTACTCTCGGGCAATTAAACTAGTGACCGACGACGGTTCAGTTCAGAACTCCGACACTCGACAATTCAGTTCTCATACAACAGTTCAGCTCAAATACGGTTCGTTTAACAGATCAGTTCGGACACATTAACGATTAAATGTTGAGATGAAATTCTAATATTAAAATTATTTTGTTGTAACATTTTTTTATTAAATTACGCAGGTTTAAAAAATTAAATGAGACTGATGCATAGATTACCTATTTAGAAACATAACATTTAGTGTACTGTACATTATTAAACGCAGTTTAGTGTACAAGCGAAACTGTTTTAATATTTTGAGTGGTAATTTTATTAAAACTTTTCTACTAATGCTTTAGTATATGTTTCTTGTTTAATATATTTTGGAAAAAAAATTTGTAAAGCTTTTATATTCTAAAAGTTAAACAATTTTTAAATACATTTCCTTTTTATTGTTACTTTAAATATTTGGTTAAATATGTTATTTTTTTTTAATAGTTTGCTGCCCGTTCCCTTCAGATCGGAGAACAAATTTGTAATCGTGTTTTGGCTTGCTATTTATTTGTATATTATTGAAACCGGTTTGTAAAATACCGGATACTGGTGACTGAAATTTGTATGTTTTAGTACAATGCCGTTTGTTTAGATTGTAAATGATTTAATGTGGGATTTGGTTCGACTCTGTCAATATTTAATTTTGTATATACGGTCTCTAATATGAATAACTATAGCAGTGATAGTGCGCTTGTAAAGATAGGCAGTTTAATGTTAATTTGTAATTGTAAAGAATATTATGTCATAAAGATTATATTATAAAGGTAATATTATAAGGTTTCATATGAAGGTGTTTTGTGTTATTACTCCTGTATCCTTTTAGAAATAGTTTCTTTATCGCCGCCCAGGCAGTGGAGTCGGTGGGACTAATGTCAAAAGACAGTCTTTTGTCGTCCGCACGACCGCACTCCTACCAAATAGTTTACACGCCTCGAGTTTGTGGGGAATTTTTTCATTATTTTCTCATGCTAACATTTTTAATGTGTTTTCTCAGCTACATTAAAAGACTTTTTAAATTTTACACGACATTAACAACATTGATAAGCTCGTATATTAGGGATAAAGTAAAACTGCACGCTTTGAACATCTTTTTTCTTTACAGAAAACTTGTGTTATTATAAAAAAACTTTTTTAAGTAGTTTTATACTGTATTTAGCCTATCTATATAAATAAAAATGTAAACGTCCGTTTAATACTTAAATCTCCGAAAGTCCTTCACCGATTGCTTTGAAATTTTGCGGGTGCGTATTTTGATATATTAAAGCGCCATCTAATCTGTTGGACGTAAAAACAACACAAGCTATACTAAATATTTTACAGAAATGAGAGTGCCGTGTACCAAATAATAATTAAAATTGTTTAGTGTTGGTACAGTAATCAGCTGTATAGTAGTAATAATTGAGTTATAGTTTGACTATTGTAGCTCGTGCATCACTGAAGATGGCGACTTTGTCGTTGAAACGCGTTTGAGTTAATAAACGTATTAGTTGTGACATTTTGTGTTCCAAGTTTATTCTATCAAGCTGTTCTAATATTTCGATTAACAGCTGATTTCAAAATGTAAAACAATTACAGTATTTGGATTTCTAAGAGTATGCAACGAGTTACCAGTAATTGGTAACTGGTTGCGCGCATGCGCAGACCCCGACCTTGGACGTGACTTTGAACGAGTACTGCAGTCGAGTGGGAT